>VWYP01021224.1:0-69530 GCA_013400435.1 Pycnonotus jocosus | reverse complement strand
GCCCTGCATCGGCTTTGCCCCCTCACGCCGGCCGGGCGCGGACGCCGCGTCCCGCCCCTGTCATGGCGAGCGCCTCCGCTCGGGCCGAGGAAGCGGCCCCGCCTCTACCCTCAGGCCGTGCTGAAACCTGCGGCCAGGCCTGTCAATACCTTGGGCCGCCGGCTGGCACACCGGCCCTCTCCGTCGGCACGGAGCGAGTCCGGGGAGCTGTGGGGCCCGGCAGCTTTTGGGGGAGGTGGTGCGGGAGCTGCGGAGCGCGCAAACCCCTCAGGACACCGCCAACCTCCCACACGCGGCTCTGTGGACAGAAGTCTGTCATAAGTGTTCCTGCTGGAGACCCCACGTATAGCACAGCAGTGGATGCACAGGCTGAGGGCAGGTATGACCAAGATACAGGCACAGGCGGGACTTCGATGGAAGGAACTTGTTTTATTTCCTACGTAAGCACCAAGGCCATTCCACAGACTTCTAGATCCTGTGTTGCAACGCTGCCAGCACCATCGGGCAGCCCTCTCCCTGCTTCTGTGTTTGGCCTTTTGGGGAACTGCCTGACAGAGCTTCTCCTTTTCCCACTTGGCCCTCTGTGTTCACTTAGAGTTGCCTATGTGAAACTAATCAAGGAGTTTCAACCTGTACCTTGTTCACTCCCTGAATCCCCCCAACTTTCTAGCCCAACACAAAATGAGTGTACACACAAAACACAGGAATTTGGGTCTTGACTCCAAATACTCATTTAGCACTTGTGGTCCTCATCAAGCAGCTCATTCCCCCCTGGCACTGTTCCCACACAGCCCAGGTCCAGGCCATGTGGGTGCATCTCCGTGTTACCATGCACACCTACCATGCCCTTCTGCCTCCCAGCAAACACTCAGCAGCCATCTCTGGACTGTAACTCCTTGCACACATTAAACTCCCAACCTGACTTCACTCCAAGGCACAGCATCTTCATTCTCACCCTCAGCCTGCTGTTTCATTGCTTGTAAAATGCCCAATTCCTTCTTCAGCTTACTGCCAGGAACACCTTCTGTGCTGAACAAAGCCAACAGACTGAAATAACATCCAAGCAAATTCCCACCAAGTCCACACTCTCATACATACCTCCCTGTATCATCCTCTGCCAAACTCTGCACACACTGTGTCCTGAACGCTCTCAGCCCCTCCCAGCTCCCTCTCATGCTGCTCTGGCTGGTAGGCAAGGAATTGACTTGACACCCAACACCCAGAGTTTTACCAGTCTTGTCTGATTTCTGGGGTACACCCCTGTGAGGTATCAGCCAGAGGCTGGGATTCAGCAGTTGGGTTCCAGGGCCAAATCTCAGTATCCCCATCCACAGCATTGAGCTGCACTATTCTGGCACTCACTGATGGAGCTAAATGAGTAGCTCTGGATTCCACCTAAGAACAATTGCAACCCTGGCAAGACAGATAATACAAACTCTCTAGAACTACAAAGAATTATTACTCTTGAAAATTATGGTAATAATAGAATATGGAACTGCAGGAGTAGCAAGGCTGGCTGGGTCATGCCTTTTAGACCAGAGAAAGGCCATAGTGCTTTTCTGTCCCCCCTTACTGCTAGCTAATCTGCTGAATTTCACTTTTTCTCTATCTAAACCCCTGAGTTCATTTCTGATAGTGCAGTCCAAGCAGCAGATATAAATTTTTCTTGCCTCTTGATAATTTCTTCCTGCAGGACTCCTCCTGCTGTCTCAGGAGGGTGGGTTTAGGGCCTCAGCTGTTGGTGGCCGCTGGTGACTGTGATGGTTTGAGGCTCCCCCTGTCCCCAGCCTCTCTGCCCCAGGGGTGGCTCAGCCCTGATGTGCTGCACCTGTGTGACCCCATCAGGCTGCCGAGGAACACCCAGCTGGGGAGGAGTTCCACTCCAGCCTTCTCTGCTGTGCCTTAGGAGCTTCTTTCAAGCACCAGAGCTGGTCTTTTCCTGCTTCCTGACCCTGTGTCTGTCCTGCTGGCTGCCTGCTTTGCCCTTGGACCTGCTCCTTGCTGCGGGTGGCTGCTGCTCAGGGGCTCACCCTTCCTGCTGTTGCTGGCCCTGCTCTACTCTCCTCACTCAGGTACTGTGGGACTCCTGTAGTTGATACCACTGCCCTGCCTGCCTGGCTCCTGCCTCCCTGGCTCACCTTTCCTCCTGCAGCAGCCACCTTTGCTATTCCTTCATGCTAACAGCTTGTGGGACCAGTCTCCCTCCCTGGCCAGCGGTAGGTGCTTAGCTTTGAACAAGCACTGAAACACTCAATAAACCATTGAGTAAATCCCCTTGTTGTTTCACTGCAAAATAAGGGTGGAATAGGAACGTTATTTCATTTTCCAGTTCCTGTCAATGCTCTGCCAGTGGCTGTATTTGTGAAAAACTAGACTCCTTGTTCAGGTTAGGTTAGAATACTGACTATTAACTCTGCCAAACACAGATACCTGTGTTAATGGCCCAGGTCCTTGGGTGATAGTTTTTGATTCTTCCCTACAGCACTTGAACAGAATAAACATTTAGATCTGAGTGAACAGTTCTTTATAAATGCATAAAAAGAAGATGAGATGTTCAAGTAGCTTCCTTCTTCTGCTGAATTTCACTATCCTAAAGTGTCTGATTCCTACAGCACTGCATCTTTAAGGGAAAGGTACCAAGTAGAAAAAAATACAGGTCAGCACTGTGGGTTTTTTTTTCTACTCAGACAGTGCCTCTGAAAGCTTGGATGTGAATAAAATGGTGGGGTTTGCCCTTGTTTTTTAGGGGGTTTGTTTTTTCCCCTCAGCCGCTGCCAATGGCAAGCTTGTTTCTAATTGCTTGCTTGTTTGACTTGATGCAAGCTTCCTTCTGTGTCACTGCATTTTGAGTATCATGAAGAGAGGCAGGGTAAGACCAGAGGGATTGTAACACTTCCAACAACACAATGTTTTCTGGGCTGATGCTGTTAATGAATGAATGAAACAAATCAAACAGCAACAAATAGGTAATCACAGTAACTGCAGAAGAAAGGAACGAGAAGCATCCCCCCACAGCTTGTAAGAAAGACACAGAGTGACTTTTGCCAGAAAGCAGTCAGAGGAGCTCGGGGTGGCTGTCAAAACTCTGCAAAGCCTGTGGCCCTTTGTTAACTGATCCATGGCTACCTGCTCACCCTTGTTACCATCCCAGCGAGACACAGCTGCAGAGATGCTCCTGCACTACAAACTGCATCAATTCACTCGTTTGTGCCTTTTTAATTTGCTTTGAATTTGTCTCATAGGATTGTCCTTCTAGTTTTGTAACTCCCAAATCTTTCAGGGGATGTCCAACCATGACATGTCTTTGGAATCCTGCTAAAGCAGAGCATACTGGTATTCCCAGTCCATTGGGTTTGTCTCCCTTTTATATTCATGAACAAACCATAGACTTCACCACTATAACAAATTTTCTCCTCTGTGTTCAAAAGTATTCTTTCACATTATTCCAGAGTGACCATGCTTTTAAGAAACATATTCCAGTTGCTTACTGATCTCTCTGAGAGTTGCTGGTTTTGATTTGAGAGGTTCACACCCACAACACCAGGGACACCCTTTCTTATGGATTATAGGGGTGGTTGCAATGGCCCTTTCATTCAGGTTCACCTCCACATATGATGAAGCCAATTTCTGCTTTTTTATTTGGGACTGTTTCTTGCAAGCAGGGTTTTTTTGGGGTGGGGTGGGGGGTTTTTTGGGAGGGTTTTTTGGGGTTTGTTTTGTTTTGTTCTGAGGGAATGAAACAAAACAAACCCAAAAGCATCTCCATTATCAATTTTGAGACCTAGAATAGTGCAGTACAATTTGTGTCTTTACTGGAAGGAGGAATTCCTTGTTCTAAGCCAGAACATTTCTTATCTATTGTTGGACACTGGAATATTCAATGCTGTACAGTTTTATAGCAGTGCCTGTTAGACCCACCAATTCTTTGTAACTGTGTGTGAGGTTTTGTTTGTTTGGTGTTTGTTGGTGTTTTTAAACTGTCTACCACTTTTAGAAACACCCAGCAAATAAACAGGAATCTGTTTGTGGTTTGGATTCACAAGGACCTGAGAAGGAATATTCCCAGCAATTTTAAGGTTCTTGGGATCTCAGTACCAACCCACCCACTACGTCACTGTTGTTTAGGGGTTTCTTATTGTTCTCCACAAGCCAGTCACCCACAATTAGTTTACTTCATTTGGGTGATATATTTGAAGGGAATTTTCACAGGATGAATTCGTAGGGCATCTCCTCCAACACTTGTTGTTCACCCCAGCTTTCCCTTTCAGTTCTCCCAGCCCTTCCCCAATTTGAAGGTGGAGCTGCAATAGCTTTTCTCCAGCTGTGTGAGCATGTCTGGCCTAATAACTGTTCTATTGGAATCAGCATCAAGTACGTGCATTTTGCATATCACAGTAGATCTTTGGTAATCAAATTCCTCCTGTTGTTATTAAATTGTATAAGCAGAAGTCAAGAAGGACATCTGTGCAACTCTGAAGTTCTGTTGGGTGAGATCAAATACCTTTTTTTCAGTTATTTTTGCCTTAGAGTTGAACTTACATGAACCATGTGAGTGAACTTTATATTGCAGCTAATGAAAAAAATCTGTTCAGCTTACCTGTCAAAAGTGTCACAACACACATTCCCAATATGCATGTTAGAAGAAGGAGGGCACTGGTAGAGCTCAGAGCAGCCCACCTCCTCACTGAAGCTGTTAATGGTTTTCTGATGTTGCTAAACAAAGAAATTAAAGTTATTCTCTGGATATAGAGTTGTAAATCCAAAGACAGCTGTTGCTTGTTGGGCTGAGGGTTCTTGTTGGTTTCTCAGTGTTAGGAGGATCGTGTGCCCTCTGTCAGTCCGGGTGCAGTACCTCTCTGCTCCTGCTGGAGCTCTTACACCTGTTTGCCAGCTCACGTTTGGGAGGGGCACATGAGCAAGTCCTGTATTTGCATAAATGGATTGGCATAATTGAGCTGGCTGTTGACTTTTGCTTTCAGGAGCATCTTGCTCTTCCCTGCTGCCCAGTGAGCTGTGAGGTTGAGGAGTACTACAGAAACTCACACAGGGAGCCCCTCTTAAAAAAAAAAGAAAAAAAAAAGAAAAAAAAAAAGGCTTTGTGGTTTGTTTTGCTATTATTGCTTAAGCAGGGATATTCTGGCCTTTCTTGTTTGGGGCTTACTTGTAAGTGAGGCAGAAGAGCTGCTGGAAAACACTGACTTTACTTGTTTCCTTAACTGCCTTGTTCCCAATCCAGGCAAATCTGTGGCTTCCTAAAGGTGACTTCTTAGATCCACATGTCCTCCGTGCAGCTCTTTTTTGACTACAGCATTTCTGGTGTCCTGTAGGAGAAGTCTTGTGCCTGATGACAGATAGATTGTTAATCCCCTTGGTGCTCTTCCTTGTTCTGAAGCTGTAAGACTACAACTACATCTTTCAATAGGCCCTTTGTAGTGACCCCCTGGCAAACACTTATCTTCTCTCAGAGACCTTCTGACAGGCTTTTCTGAGAAACCAGTACAGAGTGATTATTTCACTGTATCAAAGGATATGAAGTTTTCCTTTTAACAGTGCAATACAAGTATTTGATAGTTGATGAAAATGTGTAATTCATAGAATATCTTACTGAGACAGTCACATGTTGTACAATCACATGTTGTACAGCATGTCTGATGTAATCATAGTGGTCACTTCTGGCCTCAGTATCTATAAATCCAGTTTTGGAGGAGATCTGCTCCTTTTGTGAGTGCCCAGCTTATCTCTGATGTGGGTTGTGAGTCTGGTCAAAACCTGTGCTTCCCTGAGTGCAGGAGTTCTGTCAGAACAGGACTCTCACTTTGGAACAGCCCAGAGCAAGCAGAGATGATCTGGGATTAGCACTAAATAGTTAAGCTGATTCTGAGCCAAACAGCTGATGCAGAAACACTGGTTCAGCTCTGCATGTGCTCCAGTTTAGTTTGGCTACCGTACATACAACAGGAATGTGCCTCTTACACACCTGAGTTACCCCTCTGACTTAAACAGATCAGCTGATTTTGATGACCTTGGGTGGTTCCCTACAGGAATACAAACTGATGATACAGATGGGTTTTATTCCCTACTTCTGTTTACCAAAACCAAGCACAAATTACTATTTGACTGCATATGGAAAAATTGAATATCAGGAGACTCTTTTCTCATGGCTTAAAGTCCTCTTGTAACTGGAATTGGTCTGAAAATAATTGCCTCTCTTTCACTGATTTGCATTGTGGGGGCTTCTTGAGACACTGCCTGGAGAATTTTCAGTGTCTGATGCATCCTTGTGAGAATCTCTAGGCTGACAATCATAGCGATATTGGACTGTACAAATGACTGTCAGAGCTGAGTCTAGTATCCTGCTTCCAAAAGCAGGCAGTGACAAATATGTAGGGCACAGTAATAATATTGTAAGCAGATTGTGATATTTCTCTTCCATAGTCTTCCAGCAATTTGTGTCTTGGGGACCTACAGAGAGACCAGCAGCTCCTTTCATTTTATATTCTCAGGTAGGTGCCTCCTCCATTAGTGTGTCCAGGACCTTTTGGCTCTTTGGCCACTATTAAAAATGGAGCTGATGTTTTTGCAGGGTTTATTCTGAAATTTTTCCTTTTGTGAACAGACGTGTATTCCTGGGGTTTGGTTTTCCCCAGTGCATCTTAACATCTACTTGAATTACTTTTCTCTCTGAGCTCTTTGAGGTGAACTCCTTTTAATCTAATGACAACTGAGTTTCAAGAGCTCCTCATCAGGGGCATTCTCAAGGGTCTCTGGAAATCTGAGTTATTATATGAACAGGATCTCCCTTTTGTATGTTTGACTTCATTAAATAAAGCCACTAGATGTGCATGGCAGGAATCTGCACAAAATCTCTGCCAACTGCTCCCCAGTATGCCCTGTTTATGTGTTTGCTAATACTGGGTTCTGTGGGCTGGGTTGGTGGGCTTTGTGGCATTTTGCTTCATAATTCATATTGGATTTATGGGTTTAAAGTTTTCTTAGGCCCCTTAATGCCTGCCTTAAACACTGACATTGCAGTAGACACCTGACATAGTTTTTAGCAAGAGACTTTATATTTAAGCAAGTTATCTCTGAAGGACCTTATAACACTGAGGTGAAAACGGTTTGTTCCTGAAGGATTTGTTCAATAACTTAATCTTCTACTCTTTGGGGTGAAACAGGACCTTCAGTGTACCAAATAAACATCCAAGTGAAAACCCAGGAGAAACCAGGCTTTTTGCCCAGATATCTTCTCAAGTTCTTTTCATTGAATTCAGATAAAACAAACCCAAAGTAATAATTATTTTTTCTGTTGGATAGTCTGAACAATCCCTTTAATCTTGGCTTGTCTTATTGCCAGAATCTCTGGCATGCTTCCTTCTTCTCAAGTACTTGAAAAAGAATTTACTAGTTTTCATACTTCCAGCATGTTGCTGCTAAAAGTATTTTTGGCCTCTTTACACTGTTTTTTAACATGTAACCTACAACTCTTGACAATTCTGTTTCCCCCTCTACTCTTCTATTGGGCAGAACTTCAGCTATCCAAAGAATGCCCTTTTGCCTCTGCTGGCTCCCCTTGCCATGCCAGCCTTGTCTTCCAGAATGAGGGCTTTTTGAAACTCCTTTGTTCCCAGAATGCAGATTCCCAATCTCTTTTGCATGTGACCCACGTTCTGAATAGTGGTTATGTTAATTTCTGAAGTTGCAGAGTTGCTCTTTTGAGTGTATTTTTAATGAAGAAGCTATTGCAGGCAGCCTATGTGATGCTGAACCCACCTGAGGGGGATAGTGGAGGCTTTTGCTTCAACTATCTGTGGTCTGATTTCTGCCTGGGCTGTTTTGTGACCAGGAGAAACTTCCTGAGTGGGGAGGGCGAAATGCCTGTTTGACTGCTGCCGAGGCACAGCTATCTCACAGATAGGTCAGGAATGCAAGGTCAAGGAGAGGGCTCCTGTAGTGGGGCTGATGGAGTCAGCAGCTACTGAGAAAGTTCCCCACATTCTGGGGACCAGACAGGATGACCCAGGCGGGTGGAGAGAGTTGGCGGGTGTTGCAGTGATGCTACAGTTACCTTTGAAAGGTGGTGGAGATCAGGGAGATCCTGATTCCTGATGGCTGGGGAAAGGCGGGGGTTACTCCCATCTACAAAAACCTGGGACTGTAAGATGATCCCCCTCTATCTGGTCTGGGAGGAAAGCCAGAAATGGCACAAGTGTTCATGGGTGCCTTTTGTGGTCACATGGAGAAGGTGATTGGGAATAGCCAGCATAGATTAAGCAGGAATAAATCGTGTGACCAACCTCAGTGCCTTCTGGTGACAAAGTGAGGGGTTCTGTGGATGAGGGAAGAGCAGTGTATGTCAGGTGTCTTACCCTGGGTGAGGTTTCTGACAGGATCTCTTGCTATACAGCTGTGTCTGGACTAGCACATCATGGTGAGGAGGGGCAGCATGATGGTGAAGGGCTGGAGCATTTGCCCCAGGAGGAAAGGCTGGGGGACTGGGCTTTGTTAGCCTGGAGTGGACACTGGGGACATCCCTAGCAGCTGCTTTCTGGTACTGGAGAGCCTGTGGCTGTCACGTCAGTAACCCCTCCTGGCTGAAGGGGACAGTCAGGGACAAGAGGCAGCTGTCCCAAACTGAACCAGGGCAGGTTGCTACTGAGTAGAAAGGGTGTGGGGGGAATCAGGCACTGGAACCCGGACTGGGAAAGGTGTGCCAGCCTCTGTCTTTGCAGACTTTTAACATCCAACTGACAAAAGCCCTAAGAGAACTGGTATGAGCTCAGTGCTGAGTCTGTTCTGAGTAGGAGGCTGGACTGGAGCCTGAGAGCCCTTTCAAAATGAATTATTGTACAACAGCTTGTACATGCTATGTAATCCAAGAATTTCCATTCTTGGAGATTCCGTAGACTTGTGGTATCTACAGGGCCATGCTGGTGCATTTCATGTGTGGTATGTGCACACTCACGGCGATATTCACCTCGCCCTGCTCGGGACTGGCCGCTGGTTTGTTGGTGGTCGGTGTCGGAGGTGGCCTATAGGGGTAACAAATGATCTGCTGCACAGATGGCTGTGCCTGCACGCTGGAGAACTGCCTGGGAGGCGATGACATCAGATCTCTGGATTGCGGATACACTGCAGCTCGGGCACTCGCTGTGTGCGCTGCGTATTCCCCGCACATCCGGACCCACTCCCTTCTTAAGGGGTCTCGATTTGCCTCCTCCGTCCCAAAGTGTGCCGTGACAAGAGCCACGGTGCCTCTTCATAGGAGGCGGCGGTGCCGGTGTGTCACAAGGACTGTTTTCCTAACAAATACTTTCTGGCATTTGGAACAAAGAGAGGACAGCTAATCTTGCGAGCTGACACCTCTGCTCGCCTTCCCACTTCTGAAGCGCCGCAAATCTCTCCGCCACGCAGGAAAGGGGGGAAAGCTGATGCATTTTCCTGCTGGTCTCTGCGCACAGACAACAGCGATGAACAACCCGGCCGAGGAGGGCAGTGCTCAGGCAGCGGCCTGCGGCGGGCCCGGTGCCGGCAGCGGCCCTGCCCGGGCGTCCCGTCAGCACAAGCGGGTGAGCCCAGCACGGGTGGCCGGCGGAGACAAAGCCCCGTCCCGCTGCCGCCGGGCGCTCGCTCGCCGGGGAGGGCGGGCCGTGCACTGCGGGGCTCCGCTCGGCTCTGGGGACTCGCAGCTTCGCACCTGCAGACGCCCCTTTGCGGGAAGCTTTCCTCAAGCAGCGCTAAAGACTGCATTGCCTGTTACTCTGGGTAGAAAAAAGAACAGTTGCTTTACTAATTCCTTTACCTCAGAGTGGTCACCGAGGTTGGCTGTAATATGTATGAGAGGTAGTGTAGACAGAAGTTGGAACTTCAGTGTGATGGTAACTCAGTTCTAGGTTGCTTAACACTTCTGAGCAACAGCTTCATCACAGAGCTGTTGCAAATTTAAGCTGATCTCTGAGACGAGAGCAAAGAGTTAGAAGAGTGGAAGTAAGGCAGAGAAAAAGACAGGTGGGAGGGATGACAGCAGGTGGGTATTTAGTTTCCTGCCTGTGTCATTCAGAATGCAGGCAGTGCTGATGGGGGTGACAGCAGAGGTTTCCCCTTTCTGTTTATTGCTTCTTGCTGGGACACCTTTTCAGTGTGGTGCAAGGCCCTGGTGGTACCACGGTGGCTTGTAGGCATCAAGGAGGTGGGAATGGTGGTTCCCTTGGAGGCTCCCTCAGTGATCAGTCTGCCCATCAGCAGTGTCCCTCCCCAGTTATACAACACTGAAGAGAATTCAGTCTCTGAGTTACATTCAGGACACACCAATATACAAGCACTTCTGCATATCTAGGGCCTTGAACAGCTAATGTTTTATATAAACTAAAACAATGGCTTACCTTAGGCTTTCCTGCATTGGCGCCTTTTCAAGAGCTTTTTGCCCTACTGGGCAGATGTTTTGTAGAAGCTAAGCTGTGATACAGTGTCATGTTGATGCAGAGTCACATCATCCCCCAAAGGAGGCAGCCCAGGTGCCCTGCCCTTTGCAGACAGATGCTTACCATGGTTGGAAATAACAGATTTCTTTTATAGGTTAAGATATAAAGAATTTTGCAGTCATTTTTTACTACATAACATTGAGCAAGGGACATCTATATCTGGTCAATTGATTCTGTGCTTGGCCCTTACCCTACTTTTGCCTGTAACAGTGTCCAACAGGAAAAAGAACAGAAGGATTTTGTCAGAAGATCCCTGCAGGCTGTCACGCTTCCTCTTCCCTCTTATTTACTGCAGTCAAATAATATTTGAGTGTTGTGAATTGAACCCTGAGCTGTTGGAGAGGACTGGTCTAGCTGTGGAATGGTTCTCTGGTTAAGAATAGGAAAAAGGTCTTTATAGAAGCATTTAAATGTGTAGGCAAAAATAGCTATGTTGCATTTGTATCCTGTTGAAAAGTCTGTGAGATTGTTTCCTTTCTCCTGTGGTAGTGCTGCTCCAACAGTCAGCCTTCCTTTCAGAGTCTGGCTTGCATTATGTTTGTTTTTGAGGAGGATAATAACTACACAGGCTATTTCCAGCTTTGAGGGCCTGCAGTTGCTTAATGGACCCAGTGTAGCAGATCAAGTGAGGTTTTGCTTGATTAAACTGCATCTACTGGGGGTCAGCAAACAGCCAGAACCACCTGATGGCTCTGTTAATTGTTGCTTGCTCTGTTCCAGGGAAAGCTGACAGCAAGGGAACGAATTCTGCTCCTGTTGGACCCTGACAGTTTTGATGAATATGACATGTTTGTGGAACACAGATGTACTGACTTTGGGATGGACTCTAGTAAGAATAAGGTAGTTTTATTTCATATAACTTGTTTCAGCATCCTCTGCTTTGCAGCCCGCACACTGGTTGAAAATGGGCTCTTCTGTTCACATGTGATTTCTACTATTTGTTTTCTTTGTATGTATAATTTTGTTCTGCTCTAAATTTGCTCTAATTACTCTCAGTTTCCATTTAACAGCTTACAGAGTTTTCTGTTTTCCAAACTTGATATCTTTTTTATAAAGTCACCTGTTTGGTTCAAATACCTTCCTGGGAATTGTCTTAGATTTGCATTTTAAACAGTAGAGGAGGCTGCAGAGCTTTGTTGGTGCAATTTTGTCAATCAGATCAGATATGAGGAACAAATCAGGGGAGATACTTCTGCTTCCCTACAGGTAGGATTAGGGTTATTGGATCAAACAACTCAGATCCATATTTATGCCTGCCAAAATACAGTCATAAAATACTTTAGGGCCTTACAATCTTATCTGGATGTTTAGAAGTCCCAGCATTTGTACTGCTCTGTTAGCCAGTTGCTAAGGCACTTTCTGGGTATGTGGCCATGTATCCTAAGCCAACATGGTACAGGCAGTACAGGGAGTTCCACACAAGTTCCACACACACACAAAGGGAAAATCCATGGCTCCCAAAGTCTCCCACCATAACGCTGATGCCTGATAATGTGCTACCTGGCAAAAGTGTTCTGTAGTGGTTTGGTAGAAGGGGCCAGTGAGCTGCTGGGGCTGGTGTGCCTGTTCAGCTGTGAGTCTTCCTGCAGCCAAAAGCTGTTTGCTGTGGGTTGTAGTGTAGGGTGAGGAGCTGCTCTGTGTGTGCCCTGTGCTGCACACAGTGACTACAACTTCTGTTTGTGCTGGGAGTGGCAGAGGTGAAGGATTTGTTTGTTGTGTCAGTCAGGAGGCTGATGATTGGTGCTGTGAAGGATGTTTTGTTAGACCTTCTCCCCTCCCAGGGAGTAGCAGAGCAATCATCTTTTTTCTTCTATTTTTTTTTTCTCTTTTCCCCAGCAAACTCAAATAACTGCTGTGTTGCCTCTCATGGGGTTACTCCATGCTGCATCCCACACTGTTGATAACAAATTGCTGTTCCTGAAAATAGGAGGAGCAGCAGAGTCCTGAGTGTGACAAGAGGGTTAATTTTTTCCCCTTGTGCTTCAGAATTCACCCTTCAGTGAGCTGCGGATTGTGTTTACAGAGCAGAGTTTCACAACAGATGACCTAACTGCGGCCACTGAGCTGGAATATTAGTTTAGCATTGAATTTCTCAGAGTCCCTGGAGCTTTCCGAGGGTAGGGTAGGACCTGTGCTCACATCTGGGCCACTCTGTGGGCTGCTGGGGCTTTTGGGAGTCACGTGTGTGTGGGAGTGGCTGAAGTACAGGTGTGTGCTGCTGTTCTGTGTGCCAGGGGCTGAGCAGTGCTGTGTGTGCAGCCTGAGAAAAGGCACCAGACAGGTGTGACCTTCCTGACAACAGGCCACCTGGGCATAAATGGCCCTTAGACTGGGCTCTGCACTACACACTTCCCTTTTTTCTTTCCTTTCCCCCCCTTTTTTAATACCAAACAACAAAAAGCACTTCAGTGCCTGGAATTCCCTTTTTTACTGACAGCTCAGTAAAGTTCCTTTCCTACTGTTGTCTTGACAGACTTGTATATATTTTCCTTTCTGGAAAGTGATACAATATAGATGAAGCAAATTTTAAGACTCACAGGCTCCTTTTCCTTGGCCCATTCTTTCTTCCCTTATTTATAGGGTGAAAAATGGGACAGATCAAGTTCAAGCATTTGAGGTGACTGCAATTATATTTTTGGACCTGTCTAGGGTTGTTTTTTTTATCCTGTATCAACACCTCGGAGGTTTGTGCACCATGTCCATTCTTTCAAAAACATCAGCTAGTCCTGATAAAAGGTACATCCTATCTCTGAGGGAATGATTTGCCTTAACTCCAGTTGTGTTAAATTTGAAGGGAAACTGCTAAATTCACTGATTTCTAATACATAATGAATATGTGATATTACCTGTAGTTTCCCTTTCCAGGGCTGGGGAAAATCTTTGTGGAGCCCCCACTGCAAACATGGAAGATGAGACCTCCCAGGAAATCAGTTTTTGTTGTAAGGCAGAGAGAGTTTGTGGGTAGGAGTTGGTGGGAATTTTAGTGGACGTCACTGTTGCTTTGATTTTTCTGTTATTTTTCAATGGATTTGTCTGTTTTTAATGCAGTATCCTGGTGACAGTGTGGTGACTGGCCGTGGACGGATTAATGGGAGACTGGCTTATGTTTTCAGTCAGGTAAAGTTTTACTTGTTTTTTAAATAGTGTGAACTTACTCTTTGAAATAAATTGACAATAGTTCAGTGTGGCCATGTAGCAATGTACCTGTGGGAGGAAGCAGGGCACCCTCAGACAGGAAGAAGCAAAAAAGCTTGTGATACATAGCATATAAATAGATAAAATATAATTTTTATGTTAAAATATATATTTTTATATTGGAATAAAAGTATTTCAAAGGAAACATCTTAGGGAGAGAGTTATCTTGGTCATTCACTGTGAAAGAAAGGCTTTCTTTGAGCTCATTAGTAAGTGCTGCTCTGTTCTGGGCCACAAAGTAGCCTTTGTTCCATTTGCTGTCATGGCCAAAGCAGCTGTTGCTGTGTTACCTTGGGAGTGAGGCACGGGCTCCGCCTTTTTTGTCTTGGGTGTGCTCCTTCCAGGGAGACACTGTTACATTGGGCCTGAGCATGTGGAGAGGAGCCAACGGCAAACCTTCATTTTAGAACACAAGTAGGGGGCAGTTTTTGTATTAGTAGAATTTAAGAGTGCCCCTTCATGATACACCCTGCCCTTTTTATATTTAAAGACCCTTTTTCCTCCAAATTGAGCTGCCTCCTGAGATGCTGAACCTTTTTGGTTCAACTGTTAGTCATAGCTGTGCTGTCTCTGTCCACGCAGTTTTTGAGGCTTCTCTGGGAGTAACACTCAGCGGGAAGGCAGCAGAGAAACTCCCCAGGAGCTGGCTCTGGGCTCTGTTTGTGCCAGTAGGTGTCAATATCCTCTTTTTCTTCTGCATCAGTCCCAGGGCCTGTTAGAGATCTTTCTGCTTAAGCCATTTGGCTGACATAGTCCCTACAGCACCCCAGGAAGAATAATAACTCTTGGACATAACTCATGAGTCTAGAATGGTGATGTGTGTCCAGGTTTGTATTTCCTCCTTGTAAAGGAAGCTTGTATTGAGCTGGGATGATCTGCAGGCTGCACTGAGGGAGTCAGTTGTTTTGAAGCAGCATATCAAATATAGAGCACTGTAGGATTATATTGTTTACTGGCAGTATTTGACAACATTTTACTGAAATTATTCTTTCCCTAATCTGAAAATTTGCTTTACCTTCAGGATTTTACTGTGTTTGGAGGCAGTTTATCTGGAGTTCATGCCCAGAAGATCTGCAAGGTAATATGGCACAGGAGAAAACCAATAAAATTGTCAGGATCTTTTTTTCAGTCTGTTGTGATAATGACTTTGGAGAAAATGTTTGGTGACTGACTTTAGTGGGCTCTGGTGTATGCAATGCCTGAGAGTGGTGCCTCTGGAAACTTGAGTGTGAGCGAGCTTTTCCAGCTAATACACACTTTGTTACATTATGTCTTCTACTTTACTGCAAAGGATGAGAGATTTGCCGAGTACTAATATAAATAAACTACTCATTGTCCACTGGAGAAATGAGGAATGAATTTGGAGAAACTTTTTTCCTCTGAACAGTGTGCTGTGAAAGTGTGTAATAATAAAAAAAAAAAGCAAATGTAACAAGTAAACAGCCTGAAGATAAAGAGTTTTACAACTTGGAGGTCACTTTGACCCTGAGAGTTTCTCTTATCAGACACTTGTGGCTATTTATTCCTGTTTGTCTGCTTGTCTTGCTAAAGAGTTTTTGAATCCCAGGACTGGGGAGACAAGAATGCATGAGTGTTGAGTGGTATGAACTGAGAAATCTTCCTGAATTTTCTTGCCATGGAATCAGAAACAAGATTTTTGGTGCACAAGGCCTTTTATGCTGTGGGAATAACTACTCTTTGGCATAGGTTCCTCAGGAGTGTGTGGGTATAAAACTGGCAAACTTGAAAACTTTGGGCTTGATAACAACTATTTGGTTTTACCAGGTCTTGATATTGGGAAGGATTTGAGTTACCCTTTCACATTGGAGCTTTGTTTGTCTGTGCTGGGGAGGGGTGGAATGGCACTGGAATGATGGGATGCCTTCTGGTGGGTTTTCTTTGATCTCTTCTTTCTAAAGCAGCAGGATCTGATCACAGAACTAGAAACAATGTGGGTCCTTCCTGGTTGGTGCTGTTCTTGGTGGGCTCCAAAGCTGGAAGGCTCTGGGGGCATCGTTTGCTTTGGGGCTCAGTCTTTGATGTATGCTTTAGGAAAAATGTGGAAGAACTTGAGAAAAAAGTCCATATATAGATCCCTGGAAAACAGCAGAATGTCAATGAATTCTAGAACTGCACAGAGGTTGTTACCACCAGCTCCTGTTCAGGCTGGAGTTTTGGGTCTCCTGAGATACCACTGACTTGAGCAGCACCAAATGTGGTTTCTGTGTTTCTAGGCAATATAAAATTCAAGGTTGATGCTGCAAGCACTCTGAAAGATGGGACTGGAATTGTAAATCACTTAGCAGTTAAAGGTTGTCTGAAATAATTTTATAACAATAATTGAAAGAGCAGAGAAAAGCAACTTCAAAATTCAAAATGGGGATTAACAGATGTTTTACAAAAACTTATTTAGGACCTAAAGCAGATCTTGGTGTTAACAGATCTTAATGTGCCAGTGCTGTAGTGTTATGAAAATGGCAAACATTTTACTGGAATTCAATAATCAGGAATATTTTGTGCAAGGAATGTAAGGAATTCAGTCCTCCTACTTAAGGCTCTGTTGTAGTATTGTGTATGATCTTGAGACAAGTAACCAAAACGATCAGAGCCCTAGAAAACAGGAAATGGGACTGAATTGATGCTGCTTAGCCTAGAAATATGAAGAGGAATATGAAAACTGAAGGGAGATTTGAGGTACTTGAATGTTCATAAAAGTAAAGGGCAAGAATAGCTAGTTGGTTTCCCTCACTGTGTATCAAGACAAATGGAATGCTTAAACTTCTGGAGAAAAGATTTAATTTAGTCTTCCCAAAGAAGTTCTAAGAAGGGTAGTCAAGCATTAGAATACAGAGCTTAGATAGATTCTACAGCCACCACTGCAATGAACTTTGAAGAGTAGATGAGACATATCTTGAGGGGATGTTTGAGGTGCAGTTGAGGCCCCTCGTGGACAGGGAGAAATTGTCCCTCTCCTGTGACTGTGTCACTCACATTGCATTATCCAAATCCAGTGCTGAGTGTGGAGATGCACAGCTGCTGGGAAGGCAGGTATTTTGGGCGGTTTAGCTTAGTTGGGTCAATACTGAGGAGTTTATGTTCATCACTAGATCATGGATCAAGCTGCCATGGTTGGAGCACCCGTGATTGGGCTGAATGATTCTGGAGGAGCCCGTATCCAGGAGGGAGTAGAGTCCTTGGCAGGCTATGCAGACATATTTTTGGTGAGTAGGCTGCTGAATGGATAGGGAGCTTGGCATCCACAAAGGTGAGCAAAACATGCAAGTGGGTGTTTGTAAGTAAATGTTATCATTCTGTTTCAGCCAATGGATAAAACTGTGTGTGAAACTCAGACCTTGGTTCTTTGCTTTGCTTTGGGCAAATGTACCCATGTCTTAAAGAAGGGTGATGGTGAGCTCTGTAAAGCTCTGTGGTCCAGTGTGTAGTGAGAATGAAAAAACAGGCAATTTGCTTAATTGGAAGAAAACTCCTTTGTGTAAAACTCAAGCCAGTGCAAAAACCTGATTTTAGAAGAATCCCTTCCCCAGGTGGTCAGTAAACTTACTACCACCTCTAAGCACAGTGTACTTACACATTCAAATGTCAGGGACATCCACTCCTTCCCACTCCAGGCTCAGTGCAGTTTTTGCCCCTGCAGCATCTGTTGAGGTGG
Source organism: Pycnonotus jocosus (assembly GCA_013400435.1). Classification (NCBI taxonomy): domain Eukaryota; kingdom Metazoa; phylum Chordata; class Aves; order Passeriformes; family Pycnonotidae; genus Pycnonotus; species Pycnonotus jocosus. The sequence continues at coordinate 52,187 of VWYP01021224.1, read as the reverse complement.
CTTATGTTATCTCCTTTGCAGTCATTGCATGGTATAGGGAATCAACTGCACAGGCACAGAAAGGAGAAAACCAGAAATAACAAACTCATTTTGGTTCAATTTGCATCAAGAGAAGAAGAGAAGACACGCTTCTTTGGTAAAACCAGATATATTTTTTTTCTTATTTCAGAGAAATGTTTTGTGTTCTGGTGTCGTTCCCCAAATCTCCCTCATCATGGGTCCTTGTGCTGGTGGAGCTGTGTATTCTCCTGCCTTAACTGATTTCACCTTCATGGTGAAGGTAAGAGTGTATCCTGAGCTGCTGTTGGTGACACTTACCACACACCAACTGACCACTTGTGAATGGGTATTTTCCAAGATGATCTCTTGCTTTGGATTTTTATTTTGCATGAAAAATTGAGAAAAACTTTCCCAAATAACTTGTGGACAACTGCATTTTCAGTGGATTTTTAATGCAATGAAGCCTTCTTAAGAAATTTGTCCCTCTCTTCTTATTTTGAGGAAAGTCTCCAGAGGCTGTGGCTGTTCCTCAGGTTCTTTTGCAGCTTGGCTCTGGCATTCACTGTTTCTGCTTTTCCCCTTCCCCCAGGACACATCCTACCTATTCATCACTGGGCCTGATGTGGTGAAGTCTGTCACCAATGAAGATGTCACCCAGGAGCAGCTTGGGGGGGCAAAGACACACACTGCAGTGTCTGGTGAGAGCTTTACTGAACATACTAATTGTGCTCAAAGTAAATGAGAGCAGTTCTGGCTAAACAGCCCATTGGCCAATGCAGATGAGTCTAAGGGACAAAGCTCTGCCTGAGCACAGGATCTGACTCTGCAAAAGCTCTCATGCAAGTCGTGTTTACTAACAGAACCCAAAGGAGGCAATGTGGGATAGTTCTGGGATTTGAAAGAGAAAGTAGCAAACCCACAAAATATGCTAGAAGTGGAAGACTGTTCTGGGGCAGAGCTTAGCAAAGTCAGCCTGGGGTGTGGGTTTTTTGTTTGTTGTCCAGACATTTGCACGGGTTGAAAGATTCTCAGCAGTCCCTTGTTTGTTCACTAATGTGATTGATTGAACGGCTAACTATAAACCAAGTGGCAGTGTGAGCTGAAGCACTTCTTCCCTTTTTTCCTCTCTGCAAAAATGTCTGTGAGTCATGAATCTTCTCAAGACTCAAATGATTGTGGGATCTCAAATTCTGTGTGTGTTGATGATGAACCAAAACCACAGATGCTGCCCAGATCCAGCTCTTCTAGAAAATGCACTTGTTGTCCAACACTTGGGTGCAGCACAGAAACCTGAACAGAGTTCCAGAAGGCTGGAGTCCAGCTAGGGCTGTGCCAGCTGATAAACCACTTCACATTATTTTAAATACGAGGTCACCAATCCAGATCTGTTCTGGAGGAAGTCTGATACAGCTCATGTTTTCCAGATATTTTTAGCTGCTCAGATTTGATGGCTTAAGACTCCTGATTGTTAATAGCTCAAGTTTAAAGAGTCTTGCTGTTGCTTGTTTTTATCTTTATTGGTATGTATTTGGAAAGGAAAGTTTGCACAAGGATTTCCATACCTGCTTTACTGTGTCTGTGCAGGAGTTGCACACAGAGCCTTTGAGAATGACATCGATGCTCTGCTGAACCTCCGAGAGTTCTTTAATTATTTGCCCCTGAGCAACCGGGATCCAGCTCCTGTCTGCGAGTGCCACGATCCCAGGTAAGGGAGCCTGGCTGGGCTCAGGGCTCTCTGAGCACTGCATTTCATGGCTTCTCTGGCTTAAGGGGCACAGAGACATGGATGTTCTGTGCCTGGGATCTTGGCAGATAATTTTGCATTCTGGGATGTGAATATGGGAAGTGTTCCAACATGTGTGTGTTCACTGTTAGGTTTAATTCTGTTTTCTGAAAGGGCTGTTGTCCAGACTGTGTGCAGAACATGGGGAAAAGCAATCTCTGTCCAGGTGGGCTGCTCAGTCCCTTGGAACAAGAGAGAAGTAGGAAATAGCACAGAGTGGCAGTGGGGAGAACTTGCCCTGTTCTGTCAGCTGTGTCTGTTGGATGAGTTCTGCTCATAAGGGCTAGGCAGACAACAAGGAGGCAGAAAGCTGTATGTGCTATGTACTTGTCTCAGGCTCATTGTGGAGTTGGCAACGTAATACAGAAAGAACTTGAACCATTTCAAGAGGGGAAAAATGGCAACTGTCTGGACTTTTATCAGGGAATTTTTCCAGGAGCTGTGAGACAGCCAGAGAGACAGCACAGGACACTAAGCAGAGAGCCTTGCTAGGACTGGAAGGCAGAGAATGTCAGTGAAAGCATTTTGACCCAAGCTCCAGTTGCAGTCGAAGTTCAGCCCTTTCCCTAGGGACTCCTCAAGAGGCTGTTGCCACTCTCCTGCATGGGAGTGGTGCCTGAATATGTTCCTCACATGTGTGTGATGTGTCTTGGGGCTCTTCATGTGTGATGATTTTAACGTGTGAGGTTATTTTCTCTTCATCCTGCACTGTGCTTCTCAGTGTCTGTGTAGCAGTTTTGTTTGGAGAGGTGCTTTTGGATTGACTTTACAAATCACTGTGCTGGTCACTGAAATACATGTTTCACTTTTTAAAAAAATGAATTTGCCATTTTTTTTTAAAGAATGGCCAGAGAGGTCAATTAATTACTAGTCCTAAATTTTTCTGAGGTAGGTGTTGATCTTTAGGAGTTCATTAAACTGTGCCAATCTGATTCTGTTCTGTTCTCAACTGCTCTGGTTTGATAGTGACAAAACCAAACCAAATCTCTTGTATTATTTGCTGAGTTGGGGTATTATCTTTGAGGTTATCATCATCCTTATAAGCAATCAACAAGTTGTACTGGGATAATTGCTCTCTGCAGACTTGATTTTGGTATTTTAATTTCACTACAGAAGCAACAGTCCATTTTTAAAATCAGTGTACTTTATAACAGGCAGTTTATTTGTGAGAAGCTGTCAGTTAGGTCATAGCTACTAAAGTATAAGAGATTTGTCTCCCTTAAGAATAAAAGAACTAATCTTTTATAAGGCATGAGATATAATAAATGCAATTTGTACTAAGAAGTTTGATTTAGTAGCCTTTATACATGTGAAGGCAGATCAATTTGTTAAATTTGTTTGGTTTTATAGCAGCATCTCCAATAGTTATCCCATTTATGGTTCTAATGCACAGATTGGTATTATTTCATGTGGACATACTGACACCTTAATAGATTCCTTTTGCTTGGGATTGATGTGTTTGATCCTTACAGCTGCTCCAGTCCCAGTCCATTCCCCTAGAATAATTGCTTTCTTATTGCATTGTTTTTGCACAAATACTTGCCACAAATTACGCAAATCAAATGTAACCTATTTGTGCTATCATTGTGAAGTCCTGGGGCTGTTGAGGGTTGTTTGGTTGGTTTGTTTTTCCCTTTAGTGTTAGGCAAGTTCTTTTTGGTGTTGAAAAATGCCAGCCTTGGCTGCTGAAGCTTGTGGTGGTGTTTGTTGTCAGTGGCCTGAGTTCCAAGGACTTACAAGTTTCTTGCAGTACCCAGCTGTCCCTGGTGAGATGTCCCCTGTCTTTGGGAGGTGTCTGATGCATTCGATTTGCTGTAGGCACAAGTGGGATTTTACTTCTCGCTGTCTCTACAAACTTCTGGAGGAGGTTGCTGCCAACTCTTGGTAACCAAGTGCAGTTTCCCTTCTGGATTGAATGAAACCCAGGGTCCATTTGGTGAGGGTGTCTCCAGCTGTCACAGGCTTTAACAATGAGCAGCAGTTCTGTCCCATTAAGTGAGATCTCTAAGAAACACATCTTAAGCCCAGTGAGTGCAGCAGCAAGCTCCAGATGTCCTGTGTCTGTACAGACATTGGAAGGACATTTTCAAATGTGATATCCTGGATAATGTCTTCATTTTGCTGATGGCTGTTTCAATGCTGTTAAAATTTCCTTCAGCACTGTGAATTTATGGGAGCAACAATTTCATTTTTCCACTTCTCTCCTGTGGGTAGCACAGATCACAGGACAGAGCTTGGAGCACATCTGTATCTATGGACAAGAAAGTTTAGAATAGTTTTTATCTTGGGGTTTAGTATGTTAAAACAACTTTAAATTCTTCAGATTAAGGCTCCATTATATCATTTTGGAAGTGTTTGTATGCACTATTTGTATTCATATGGAAAAAGCACTCCAAGTGTTGCTGTCAGCTTTGTTCTATAAATAGCTGTGTCTCTTCTCTTCCCTGCAAGGGGCTGTGCCTCCCACATCCCGTGTGTCTGAGGGAGCACAGGCAGCCACAGGGCTGCACTTTTAACTTTGTCTGATTTTGTCAAACCACACATCACTTTCTTCAGTTTTAAATTGTGTGTCTAGAGCCTTGTGTTGTCTTACTCAAAATGTACTAAATCATGGCATTGTTAAAATATTAATTCAGTGAGAACTCCATAGAAACACCATTTGTAACAAACAGAGATCAGTATTTTTATGAAGTAGCACAAATATAGTACTCTCTGAAATGTCCTTAGTGATGATTCATAAAAACTGACACCCTGGCACTGAATCCTCAGACCCAGTGGGTGCCACTGCTGAGTGGGTCCCTAATGAGGGTAATGTGATGAAAGCTGGGGAACTGATCCTCTCACTGCTGATGGCCAGGCAGGGTCTCTGTTACAGGAAAACTCCACCTGAAAATGTGTCACTGTAAGCGGAGAAATAGGAAAGAGTCTTTAAACACAGCCAGCGAAGGGAAGACAGAGTGTGGATATGTTTTCTCCACTCTCTGTTTGGGGATGGGGAAATGAGCATGGCAAAGTTTCCTGCAGCTCAGTGTGTTCAAAGCGCCGGGTGACAGCGTGGGCAGGGCAGGCTGAGTGTGCAGCTCCCGAGATCCTGCGGGAGCCTCGGGAGAAGGACTCTGCCTGGCCGGCTGTAGGGCCCGGGCTCTGCTGCTGCTACCCCTGACCTGCTGAGCGGTGCTGCCACCAGCCCCCGTGTCCCCTGCAGCCCGGCAGCCTCCGGGCCGTGTCCCCAGGCCCGTCTGTCCCGCGAGCCGGCAGTGCCACCTGCAGCCCGGCCGCCTCCCGGCCGTGTCCCCACAGCCCCGCCGGGCCGCGCTGCTCAGGCTGCCCGAGATGAAGAGAACCGGGTCTTTTCCTCATATTTGAGGAGGTTTCCAAAGTTTCTGAGAGGTGGAAATGTTTACCTGAGTTTTTGGTCTTGGTAGCAATTTGGCCTTTAAATGTTGCTGCTCACACTTCCTTGCTCTCCACAGTGACCGTCCGGTTCCAGAGCTGGACACCATTGTTCCCAGTGAGTCAACCAAAGCCTATGATATGCTGGATATCATACACTCCGTAAGTCTGACAGTGTCCAGATTAAAGATGCATATATTACATTCTGGGTCTAAATAATTGACAGAAACCAGTAGAATGGCACTGAAGATGTAGATACTGTCATTTATTTCAGTCTTTATAAGTGACTATTTCCACCTGTGATTTCCACCTGTGTAGTAGCTGTGAATGGGCAAACAAACAAACTGCAGGGGAAAAAAGATTTAGCAGAATCTCAAGATTTGTTTTCAAGATACATCTTATACTGTATACACAACACTACAGATGAAAGATGCTGCAATTCAGTTCTTTCTGGGGGCAGAACCTCCCTTGAGTTTTGTTGCTTGGCCCCTCCCTGCACCTTGATGCTTCTGTCTTGGATTCCAGCACTTCTGTATAAAAGTAATGAAGTACCCAGAATGCAGAGATTTACCCTTCCCTGTTTATGGTAAGAGACAGTTATGTACATGCACAGTACAAGAAAATATATGTCTATTTTTTTGAAATTACAAAGTTTGCAACGGGCGGCATTTAGACTCATTTTAGTGGTGAAAGCAAGCTCATTTTTAATGCCTGGATTTTTCTACTGTGAATTTCAGCACTGTGTGTAATGAAAGTTAAAAGGTGGCATGTAATAAAAATCATTAGGTGAATTAGGAGAAAATCCCCAAGCCCTCCCACAGATTTTGGAATGTATTAAGGAAAGAAATGACACCACTTTTACACTGCTTACATTTTGCACAACTTGTTAAAGACTGAGGCTAATGAAATGCCTGGCACACTGCAGTGTGTTTGGGAACAGCTGCCATAAACAGATGGAACCAGGGAATCCTGCTGGAAGCCCAGGCAGCCATGTGTAGGTGTCGCTACTGCTCCATGGATAATTCTGATCTCCTGAACTGTGAGTTCTGCTCGTGCCTCATGCACCAGGGCTATCCCTCGGCAGGGCACGCACTGAGCTCCAGCCCCAGGGAAGTGCAGCCACACGGGTGTGTGGTTCCAGGTGGGTGCTGGCTGTGCACTGCATTCCCTGCATTCCCTGGAGCACATCCAGCACTGACCCTGGGGTAGCCAGGCTGTGCTGGCTGCTCCTAGAAAGGGCTCTGAGCTTGCCAAGAGAGTTTACATTAAACGTGTCATGGGGAGCTTCTGAGCTCCAGGAAGTACTGTTTTGTCACTGGAAATTGGTCTGTAAGTCTGCTGCTAATTAAGATGTGTGAAAGAAGTTCTTAACATGTGATTTGCATTTTGTTCTAAGCCAGGAAGAAAGGCTCTCTTCAGTCATAAAGGTGTTTCCCGATGGAATGCTTAACAGACAGTTTTGGTAGTTTTTGTAGGACTAGTTAATTCTTGCAATGAAGGCTGCAAAGACCAAAAGGTTTCCCTCCCTCTCTTTCCTTCAGAATTCTGCAAGTTCTGAACTGTTTTAAAAGTTGCAATGCTAAGGTAACTGAGTTTGTGTTTGCCTGTGTATTTATGCACCTCTGTCTGGCCTCTCCCCTTTGCAGATTGTGGATGAGAGGGAATTCTTTGAGATCATGCCGGCCTATGCCAGGAACATTGTGGTTGGATTTGCCAGGATGAACGGACGGACCGTGGGGATCGTGGGCAACCAGCCCAAAGTAGCCTCAGGTTAGAGTCCAGTGTGAGACTCTTAACAGTGCCTTGCCTCTGTCTCTTTCTCTGCATGCTGTGTAAGGTCAGAGCTGTTGTGCTGTGTGCTCCTTCACTCATTCTGTGTTTTTCCACCACTTGCTTTGTCTTGACCCTCACTGTAATGCAGCTGTGAGCTGTGAAATGAACTGCAAACCATTTCTTTAGTGGCTCAACAAGGTGATCTTGCTCCCAGGTAACTAAATCACTGCTGCATCCAGCCCAGGAGGAGCAGCAGCTGCACACGGGGTAGGGGGGTGGGAGGGGAGAAGAGCACCACTCATTTGGCAGCAGCCTGCAAGTAACTGGGTTAGTCATAGCATGGAAATCACACACCTCCTTCCATGGCAGTAAAATCCCTAAAACTCATCTGTAGGGTGAGAGGACTTTGTTACCTCACTGTTGCTGAACAGTACAAAGCCTTCAGACACACAAGTGTGGAGCTCTTGACCTCACATGGTTTGGATCTGAAAGTACAATGTGCAGCTCTAGCTAAGATCACCCTTCTTAACTGTCCAGAGATTTTGCTTTCTCTCCTTAACTCAGTAATTTCTGAAGTGACCTTCCCCAGTCGAAATGTTCTGGTTTACTCCTTGTTTTTAATTCTTGTATCTATTTGTTTGGGAAAATCAGATGACCCAGTATGGTGTTTCATTTGTTTCATCTCTACAAGATATGACCATCAAGATATTAGACAGAAGGTTTTAATATAAATTTAATCTTCATTTAGTATTTTAAATTTTAACAGCTGTTTTCAGACAGAGGCTTTGATACAAAATGTGTTTTGTTTTAATGTAGTTGTGCATAATATAATTCTAAATGGCACTGAAACAGAACAGAAACACTTTGCAGTGTGTCTACCAGAAATGCTCATCTTTCTCAAAATATTATTGGACTGTTTAATGTTTGGGATTTTTAATGGAGAACTCAGTAACCTTTCAATATGACTGATATGAAAAATACTAATGAAGAGAAAGTTACAGAAAAATATTTTAAATTACATGTATGTAATTAAACAGTTCTATTTTGGCATATAGTCTTTGCACACAGGGGTCAGAAAACTGAAATGAGCCTTTGAGTGTGGCTTGTTCTATGATCTTAGTTCTAAATTAGGATAGCTTCATGGCAGATAATCTCCACATTATCTACAGATAAGCTTTTCCTTTGTTTTAAGAAGACAATACAGCTAAAATAGTGTGAGTTTGAGTTGCCTTGAATTACTGCAGATCCCTGGAGTTGCTAACACCTTTTTCTGTGTTCTTAATCCCAGGGTGCTTAGACATAAATTCTTCTGTGAAGGGAGCCCGCTTTGTTCGGTTCTGTGATGCCTTCAACATCCCCCTGATCACGTTTGTGGATGTCCCTGGGTTCCTGCCAGGTATGCCTTACCCTTTGAGTTCAGTGTGGTGCATGGTGGTGCTGGTATTAAAAACCCCATTCCTCCCAGGTGGGACTTGCAGCCTCTCAGGCAACCCTGGGGGGCTGCCAAACACTGTGGGGCTGGGGGTACAGGGGGCAGGGCAGCACCTCACCAGAGCAGGGTCGGACCCACCCCCTACCACGCACTGAAAGCTCCCAAGATCCCTCAGAACAGATTACCTTCTGCAGCCTCTCTGGGGGGACAGGGTGAAGCTCTGGGGAAAAAAAGGGTGTTTTCATTGGCATTGATTTGGTTATACATGGCCCCCTCTGTGTCTCTTCCATGCTCCAAGACATAGTGGAAAATGCCTGTGTTTAGAAGTATATCACTGAGGAAAGGGCTGTGATGAGCCTGCTTGCAGCACAGGCTCTCTGAGCAAGTAATATCAAAATGACCCATCACAAAACAGGTTGAGAGAGGACTATAAGTGTTACACAATCAAATCTAATGTTAATACTGTTGTATAAACCATGGTTTACCTTGAGGCCTCTGCAGTTCTCAAAGCATCAGAATGTGACTATTCAGCATTCCAATTCTTGCTTTAACATGATGGAGTTGGCACTTTTTAACCAGGAGTTCCTCTCCTTTCTCCCCAATGTAGGCTCAGCCTCTTCTGATACAGATTAGGCAGTGGCTTGGTGTAAGTGGACACTCCAGCAATCCAGATTTGAGCAGTTGCTCTGAATCCAAGAACTGTTTCCATATAGCTAATTTAAAGTAGTGACTTGATATTGCACAATAGAATGTTGATTTGAAAGCAGATAAATGGAAGAAAAATAAAAAGACAAACGTGAAGAGATGAGACCTGAGATTTGATTATGATCAAAAAACTGTTGTGTTTTAAGGAATTTGGCAAGATTAGCCCATTAGCATTAGAAATTGCAGATTAAGTAGCAAATTCTGAGGGTAGCTTCCTCATCCCATCTCCCTGTTCAGTACAGAAGGAGAAAGCACCTGTCACACTGGCTCACAGCAGTGTACAAAACCTCTCCCAGCATCAGTGACCCAAACACTTGAGCAGCCCCCAGTTTTCACAGGTGTGCACAGAGATGACATTAAGAGTGCTCATAACCTGTACCTGGATTAAAAATACATATTTAGAACCAGGCTGGGACTGAATCTGTGGCCAGAAAAGAGTTATGTTAATTGGTCATGGGTGGCAGTGTAAATACTTCAAATACCTGAATGATCTTACACTGGAAGCATTAAGTGACTGGCTACTCTGTTCTAGGTGTGGATTAGAAATGGGCTCTGGGAGTGCTCCCCAGCTCCTGGGCCTGGGCTGGGTGTCCCAGCTGGGCTCAGGCTGCTCCTTGGGGATGAACCTCCCTGGCTGTTCTGATTCTTGCTGCAGGAAGGGTCTGTGGGCTTGGCAGGTCCCACTGGCTGCAGGGAAAGGCAAGGACCAGAAGTGAAGTTGCAGCTGAGAGCAGACATTTGTAAATTTAGGCAGAAATTTTCAGACAGTCAACTTACACCTGAGGGGAAACAGTAATGTTAAGCCAGCAAATACACTACCATGTAAGTTCTTCAATCTTAAAGAAGAATTTTTACTTACATTAAAAAAACCCCAAACAAAACAAAACAAAAACAAACAAAAAACCACCAAACAAACAACCAACAAACCATAGAAAACCCTCTTAAGAGTATTTGGGATCATCTCATGTGCTAAAAGCTAAAGTCAGGAGGTGAATAAACTGCTAGAAAGTTAATTGTAGAGTTACATCCAGTGGTCTGAAATTCATAGTCCTAAAAATAAATTACAGAGGATTGCTGATTCCAAGTCCAGTCAGGTGGGGCTGTCTTTGGGACAGAAGGGTGTTGAGCATGCTGTCACATGGATGATTTGCATTCCTGTTTGCTGCCTATGATCATTCTCCAGAAGCACCTGCTGTGGAATTCATGCTGTGTCTTTTAAGGTCCATCATCCTGGGCTGCCTTGAGGGACAACTAAGGTAGATCCTCAGTATGGTAGAACAGCCAAGCTGCTTTCTGTGTGTTCTAGAAAAGAGGGGGCTTGGAAGATGAGGTTTCTGCAGAAGTGACTCCAGGCTGTTTCCTGCTGCCGGTCACATCTGGAGTCTGGAAAATGCTCTAACTCTATTTTGTTCTTAGGAAGGTCCCATCTGCTGAGCCTTTTTTCTATGACCTTCCATACAAACAACTGCTGCTCTGAATTTTGAGTTGCTCAGTACCTTGCAGAGAACACTGCCTGGCATTATCTTCTCCAGGGTGCTAACATGGCGGTGGTGGTGGTCAGGTTTGCTGCTGGTGATGGATGATGGGGTTGTGTGAATTCCCTGGAGTGACGCAATTCCTTGTCCTTTGCAGGCACGGCTCAGGAGTACGGTGGGATCATACGCCATGGTGCCAAGCTGCTGTTTGCCTTTGCAGAGGCAACTGTGCCTAAGATCACTGTCATCACCAGAAAGGTAAGCTGGCAAATTCCATGGAGTTCCTCTTTCCACTAGTGGCAATTTCAGTTAAACCAAGCTTTGTCTGTCTGTCCCAATGGTGCTTCCTGTCACTGTCACATCTGTTTGTCCCATTTGGTAACACTTCTTTGTATAACATTACAAGAAGCCACTTTTTCTATTCCCAGACCACTAGCTCAGTTCCTTCCTTCCTTTTGTCTCTGCACCCCTCTGGAACTTCCAGTTTCTGCTCCCTGCTTTCTCTTTGGAGTGCCTTCACTCAAGTACTTGTCCCATGTAACCGAGCCTGTCTCACTAAGGACATGCCATCTCTTTGCAGCAATTTTGCTTTCTCCCATGCTGCCTCCTGACCCTCCCTCTGCAAACCCAGCACTGGCTGCATCTGTCTTCTGCTGTGTCTGCAGCTGAACACTCGTGTGGCTTCTTTTCCTCCCCAGACTTCTGCTGTGCTCTACCTCATCTTCCTTTCTCAGTGAGGTACCCAACACCCTACTGCCATAAGCTCTGGGGCTGGCACCTTACAGCCTCAGCCTTCTCCTTGCTGCTCTGCCTCTCCTGCTCATTTTTCTGATATGCTTTTGGCTTATCATGGCAAAAATCATAAAGAACTTTCTGTTCCTTTGCCTTCTCTGATTGGTCTGAGTATTTCCATGCAGTCCTTGTCAATCCTGCAGCCTTGCTGCACAGTTCAGTACTGCCCTGACAGGGACTGCAGTGCAGTTTGCTCTATAGTCCTGCAGTATCTGTTCATCACTGCTGTCTGGAGCATTTCCAGTTCCAGAGTGGAGCACTGCAGAGCCTGAGTGCTGCATTCCCTGGCCAGGAAATTCCAGAAGCACAATCTCTGGTTGGATTGTGTGCATGTGCAGGGTGCAGGTCGAGGCCTGCTGGTCTGGATACACACTAACCCCTCCCTGCCTGCCTTACAGAATGGGCTTAGTTACCACCAGTAGCCCCCTTCCTTGCTCTTTTGGGGCTCTAGTTGAAGTGGTGTCTATTCCTAGGAGATTGCTGCCACAAAGTGGAGATGCTCATGCTCTCCTTCAGGTAAAATCCAGCCCCAGCTGCTTGTTTCTGGACTAGAAAAAGCTGCAGGAGCAATGCAGGCTGTTGCTGCTGCAAGGCCATTCCTGGAGTGGGTGCCCTGGTTTGTGTTTCAGGCCTATGGGGGTGCCTATGATGTGATGAGCTCCAAGCACCTACGAGGGGACGTGAATTACGCCTGGCCCACAGCTGAGGTGGCCGTGATGGGAGCCAAGGTGAGTCCAGGCTTCTCCCTGTGGTGCAGCAGTGCCCTGCCAGCAGCATGGGGTGCCCTGGTGCTGCAGGCAGGGCAGATGCTCCCTGTGCCACCTGTGAGGTGGGCAAGGGCTAGCAGGACAGAGAGCTGAGGGACTGCCACTGACCTGAGCCCTTCTGTTCCCAGGGTGCTGTCCAGATCATCTTCAGAGGAAAGGAGGCGGATGCAGAGGAGGAGTATGTGGATAAGTTTGCAAACCCCTTCCCTGCTGCCATGAGAGGTAGGGTTGTCTCCCACATTGTGTCCCATTTTGTTTGCCATTGCTTGGAGATAAAGTTGTGCTATGAGTAAACCTTTTGTGAACAAGTAAGTTATTTAAGTAAGATACTTGTATCTGAGTTAGCAAGGTGATGCTTAACCACAGCCTGTGCATGTGGACAACATCTGGACACAAGACACATCTTCAGCTGCAAAGAGCCTGGTGAAAAGTGGGAACTGGTCTGCAAAGTGCATTTTCAATTGTGTAGGTTAATAGAAAGTGTCTCAAAATTCAGCCTTTTCCTTTTTAGCACAGGTGCTTTGACAGTCTGTTATACAGCCCTAGATGCAAAGCAGTGGCCTGAAGAAAGAGTAGGGCCCAGTTCAGTTATGTTCTCCAGAACTCTCAAGAGCAAGTTTTTCCACTGTTTTTACTTCCAGTTTTGGAGCAGTAACTGCTGTAAATGGCGAGTTATATTCAAAATTTAAAAATTGACTCAGGAATGTTTCCGTCTTAGGCTATTTTAAATTTATTTAATTTATAACTCGTGAACTTATTTATTCCAACCATTATTTTGATTTTGCTAACTTATGGGTTAGCCTAGATACAGAAGGCTGGAAGGCAAACACTTCATGGTTGGTCAGGTTGAGGGTTTTTTTTTTTGTTTTAATCTTTTGCAGGGTTTGTTGATGACATCATCCAACCTTCGACCACCCGCACACGCATCTGCCATGACCTCGATGTACTGGCCAGCAAATCCCAGTCCAGCCCTTGGAAGAAACATGCCAACATCCCACTGTGAGGGTGAGCAGGAGCTGCCCATGCTGGGAGACATCCTGAACACGAGTTCTGGTTAACTCTCTGGTTAATGGAAGTCTGTTTGGCAATAGAAACAGTTCCTTTCATTTTGATTTTGCCAATAATCATCAATAAATCATAGTATATATTTAATTCGGGGCTCTGACCAGCTCACCTTTCTAAACCTTTTCTTGGTGGTTAATACCCAACACACCCTGCCCTGCCTGCTGCAGGTGAGCTGTTACTAATTGCTCAAGGTCAAACATTCCCATTCAGGCAGGGTTGAGCCCCACCTCCCACTGCTGGGAAGTTGGACCCCTGTGGAGTTCAAGGGTATTCCACTGGCCCCAGACCTTGGAGTCTGACTCCACTTCCTGCACCACCAACTCTGAGAGGAAAATCCTGAGCTTGGGTTCCAGTGCCTGGAGCCCAGGCCCTGCTGATCCTGGACTCAGTTGTTCTGTTCCTCTGCTAGTCTGGCCTACGGCAGCTTTTCCCTGCTGGCTGCAGCAGCTGGGTCTCAGAGCCCCAAGACAGAGGTGAGTGGCACAGGGGAGGCACAACCAGCCGCCTCTTAAGGACAGCAGATGAAAAATGGCAGTTTTGGTGGGACACACAAACCCTCCTCCCTCAGCAAAGGCTGGAACAGAGACCTCCAGAGGCCCCTTCCAGCCTCCTTTCTCTGGGATTATTTGCCAGCCTTGCCAGGAACCACTGCAGGAGCTGTTACTCTGATGAGCCCTGGGCCTGTGCTCACCTGCTCAGTAGAAGCTGCACCTTCCCTCCAGCCCCAAGGCAGTGAGGAACAGCCACTGTCACACTCAGTGCTGCTGCACCAGCTGCCAGGCACAGGAGGGGCTGCAGTAACCTGGCTGCTTTGAGCAACTCGTTTATTGTGAGACAGAGCCTCCCTACCTTCACTGCAGCTGCTGCTGCTCACTGCCCAGCACGAGCCTGAAGGAGGAGAGGGGTGGGATGGCCGTGTCCCAGGTAGCTTCTCTTCCCAGGAAAGTGCAGTGAGTAGAGCTTTAGAGCCTCCACCTGTCAGGGGAAAAGCAACAGCTAAACATCATTGAAAAGCAAAATATAAAAGGGGCATTTCAAGTAGGAGTCCCAGCTCTCCAGGTTTTTGGATGCACGGGAGGCAGCACCTTCAGGTAGCAGACACACTGTGTGCAGCTGTTCTGGATGCAGCACATTCAGGGGAGCTGCATGACCTCCATGTCTGTGGAAAAAGCTCGTGGTGCTGTCCCAGGGAATGGAGCTGGCTGCAGCAACAAGGGGAAGGGAAATGGAAATGTTACTGTGTTGGGTGTCATGGCCATGGTGGGAGTTCTTAGTTAACTGTGAGCAAACTCTAAGGGTTTATAATGCCCAAGATGATTTTCCAAAGGTACAGCTGGTTTAGAGGCAGAAGCTGTGATAGGTGAAGGGATACATACACAGCTTGCTCACCTTCTTCAGCCTGCCCAGAGTGAGAAGGAGACACTCTATGAGAAACCGATTTGTCATAAAGAGAAAAGTACAGCTTTGTCAGTTAATACCTCAGTATTGCTACAGACACCATCCTCTCTCCCAGTCCTTTGCCAGCACAAGAATTGGGCTTTCAGATCCTCTCCATTTCCAAACAGGCAGTTGCTCTACCAGGACATGTTTGAAACAGGCTCGAAAACTGCTCTGACCAGGCTTCTGAGAATTTCCTTGAAGTCCAGTCACCTAAGAACAAGAGGTACAAAATTAAATCCCTTCAACAATGTGCAGCCCTTGAACTTAGCATCAAGGCAGGTTACTTACTGTGTTCCTCAGTGCAGCAGGAGTTGCCATAACTTACAAGCATTTGGAGACAGCTTTCAGGCTATGTCTTGGGAGTAGTTGAGACCTTGAATCATCCCTGTGCCTCAGCTGCTGCATGTTGTTCCTCTTCCTGACTCCAGTGATTTTTCTTTAGGAAGTGGGGCAGGTGATAAACCAGTCAGTTTTCTTTAGCACTACAGAGATGAAATCATTCATGGGCTGGACAAAAATAGCACCTTGCTCCCTGAGACATAGGAGTAACATGGACATTTTGTTTCAGGAATGTCTGAAACTTCATTTAGCCCAGCTGGTTGGTAGAGCCTTTCCCATGGCACTTTCTTCCCAGAGACTCCAGGTCACTTCAGATGTAGAGCAGAAGAGAGAAATTCTTCTCAAACCTTGTGGCAGTTCAAGAAATTGTAAGTTTTAGCAGTGCAGCACTTGCAGCTCATGTGGGGCCTTCCCAGATATACAGCAATCTCACATTAACCACCCCTCTACCCCCCACAACCAAACCACACCATTGTGGAGGGGAGAAAGAAGCCCAGAGAGGGTTTCCACCCTTGAGGCTGAGTGGGTAAGGGAGTGGGGTACGGGTCTGGTTGTGAAGCCTGGACTACATGAAAGCTACCCGTCAGTTTTGCCTTTAATAATTCCTTGAATTCCTACTACTAAATGGGATGACAAAATGTGATGGTCCAAAGAAGCACTTAAAAGAAAACTATAGTGAAGAGGGTGCTCATCATACTCATGATTTTGAATAGTTTATTAAATGAAAGGTGAAGCATCAGTTTTAAATTGTACAAAAGGAAAAAAAACCTCATATTGTAAATGTACAATTTACAGAATTACTAGCAAAACCAATCAAGGAGACACTCATAATACAAAAACCTATTGACTGCAAACTGAACTGGAGACCCATTGCAGGTACCATGATAATAAATGTTTTGTTATACAGTATTCTACAATGTTAAATTAGGAATCAGTTTTCCACACAGAGGACTGTGAAGCACAAGGTTTGTCTGAGACTCTGACTCAAACTGGGCAGCATCTGTTGTGCCACCATGCTCACAGAGTGATCCTGGGACAGGTCCTGCAGCCATTCCTGCCCCCAGGCCGTGGGGCTGCACACAGGGAGGTAACAGGGTTTATAAAATTGCAGCTACTTCTTGGGATCAACACATCCCCAACCCACACCAAGGAATGGCTGAATTACCTGGTCAAACATTTTTGGCAACCGTGTCTGAGAAGTGCACGTGTTGTGAGAGCCAAGCTCAGCTGGGTGAGGCGCTGGGCTGGGTGGATTTGGGCTTTTTCCCTGCCCACGCTGAGCACTGAGGGGTTGGGCTGGTGTCCAGTAAGCTTGAAACAGAAAAAAGCTCCGTGATTATTCTGCAGTTGCTAAAACTAAAGCACCTCTGAAACTGCTGTGCTCCAAGTGGGTCAGTCTGCTTTGTATCTCAACTGCTACTGAGTGCAGAAAGAGGAAGGTTTTGGGGCCAATTGGAGATCTGGAGCTGTGGAGGGCCAGCACTGCTGGTGCCTGGCCAGGCCAGGGTAAGGAGCAGCTACTACGTCGAGTCATAAAATCGAAGCATAATGAAATTCCAAATTATTGAAGACATTGAAAAATATCTTAGTACAATGAATTAGCTGAGAATGTTTGGGGGTTTTTTTGGAATTTTTTTTTGACGTTTTTAGCTTTTTTGAAAAATCTTTTTTTTTTCCAAAGAATTACTCTCAATATGCACAGTTAACACTGAAAATGTAGCTGTATTCCATTGTAAGCTTAAGAACTTCACCATCTAAGCACAAATTTCTATGCAGCACATACAGTACTTCTAACTGGCAAAATTAATTTACAAAAATAGCAGAAAAGGGTATTTACGGCATGGAAAGTAGACTCTGTTTTATGGTACAGTTAAAATTACTTTTAGTATGCTAAAGTGATCCTTTCCCCCACCCTTGAACTATTTTTTTTTTTAATAGGAAAGTTGCTGTTTATGTACCTTGTGTTGGCAGGCTTGAAGTAGGTAGTAAAAACAGCAAAGTGATTACTTGAGAACCGTTTGTGTGTTTTACTGAGAATACTTTATTTGCTGGTATAAGTTGCTAAAAATGCACAGAGCAAGTACCAATAGAAAATTTACTGTTTTTGTGTCCCCATGTGCTATATAAAATGAATGTTACACAGCATCTGTTGGAAAAGTGGCTTCATGGACATCTCTTACTTTATGTCCCATTATAAATAAAAATAAATCTTCTCAAGAGTATAAAATCTGGGTTTATCATATCAGAATCTGAAATTTTTTGGCAGAGATGCACGTCATTAGAATTCTAACCTCTTCTCTGAGAGTGTTCTTCTCCATGCCTATGAGAGGACATAAGCGTACCATAATGTTAATCAAATCCAGTGTGTTCCAAAACACTTTTCCGTAGCCAGAACGATCTGCTTACAGCAGCCTTGCTAGTCAGTGGCTGATAGGCATAGGTTTAATAAAAATGGCTAGCTTTGAAAACATAAAAAGGCAAATGTTAAAACTGTTTTAAATTGTACAGCAGAAAAATAAAGTTAAAAAGTTCTGTTTTCACTCAATGTTGTTTTCAGAAAACATATGTAGAACAGTGTTTATTTTGACAGCTGTCTTAACAATTTAAAACTTTCTCCTCATCCAGAAAAAAAAAAAAATCCGTATTAGGACAGTCAAGAACAAGGATACAAATGATTTTTTAGGTCAGCCCTTCTGAGGTGGTGACTGGATTGGCCAACATTCCTGTGTGTCATTAGGAAGCTCCTCTTCTCTCCATCACTACACCAAGGGGTTGACCTCAATCATTTGGTTAAAAATCAAACCGTATCACATCAAAAATGTGGTTTTCATACAAGCTATCACAGTATATAGGCCTCTAGCTCTAAACAATAGAGTTCCAAGTTTGTAAAGGTCTTCTCCAGACTTCAGAACATGGGCATGCCAAATCCCTGGAAAAGGGGGAAAAGACAGCGGTTACGTGGGGTGGGACAAGAGCGGAGCTCAAAGCAAGCAGAACAAGCCAGGCCTTACTGAATCGTCCTCGATGATCGCTGCCGAGTCGAAGAAGTCTGGCCGCAGCTCCGCGCGCTCGCGCCGGTTCCGCGACGGCGGCTGCAACACACGGGAGTTGGAACAGCACGGGGCACAGGGTGCCCTGCTGGCCACAGGGAGCCCTGCCCGGCCACAGGGAGCCCTGCTGGCCACAGGGAGCCCTGCCTGGCCACAGGGAGCCCAGCTGGCCACAGGGAGCCCTGCTGGCCACAGAGCAACCTGTGCCTGCCCTCACCTGCCCTTCCAGTGCCACAAAATCTTGGGGGCAAAGGTGGGCCCTCACTCAGGACAGCACTCCCTCAATTCTCTGTTATTGAAAGAGTGGGGTAAAAGCTGATGGATTCTAATTCGAACTCTGTGCTCATAGTTGAGGACTTGCCCAAGATTCTTGCTGACTTAAGGATACTTCTCTATTGGGACTGTAGGCCAGACTGCACAGAAACTGCCTCTTAACTGTCTTTATGCTTTAAGCTCATAGTGAAAATTGAGCTCTGACATAGTCAAAAATGGATTTACCAAAAAGGGTACTGAAGATATTGAAATATTTCTGAGGCTTAAATCCTTGGTGGTGTCCTTCCTCAAGAGCACAAGAGTAAATGTGAACCTCACTAGCTTGATCAATTCCTTCCTTTCCCTGCCTTGGATGTTACTTACTTGGTAATCACATGAGTGCTGGCAATAACCTCAGTATGCAGCAGCCTTTCCCAAGACACTGCAGCCCAGCCCTAATATAACCTAGGGCTTGCTCGATGTGAAAGGAGAAACAGGAAGGCATAAAAATAGTGAGGTATGCAAAGCAAACTGCTCCTTTATCTCATTGTACAAGGGAGCAGTCATTCCAGAGGGGAGGCCAGGTAAGGCTGTGAGTGCTGCAAGGAACTCCCAGCAGTCAGTGCAGTACTGGAAGGGACTGGGGCTGCCACTGATGATGGGACCTGTTTGGGAGCAATTCCTGTTTAAGGAACTCCCACCCACACACCAGTGCCTGGGCTCCCTCCTGCTGTGCCAGCAGGACTCTGGCTGTGACCTGCTGAGACCTCGAGTAAGGATCCCCCTGCCCAGCCCAACTCCCCCAAATAAAACTAACCAGGAAAGGGAAAGAGAGGGACCCTTTGGCTGTGCCAGTCTGACACATGGTGGCTGCATAAAGAGCGACGTTAGCACAGCCTGTAGCTCATAACCTGATCCTTGCAGGCTGGCAGGTGCCAGGTGTGTGATGGTGATGCTGCCTGCAGCTGCCCAAGAACACAGTCTTGGGGACAAGGAGCACTGAGCAATGCTCCTTGTGTAGCTGTGGAACAAACCCGCTGGGCTCGAGCCTGCAGCTGGAGGCTCTAGGAAGTGCTCACATCATTTCCACTCTAACATTCAGACAGGCTCAGAATTTTGGAAATTTTTGTTTACACTTCTAAAATTCCTTTAAAATTAGCTTTCTATTTTAAACTTGCTATTGATAAGATTTACTGACCAGATCAATGACCATTGTGTCCTCAAATTCTTCATTCATGTCCTCTAGCTGGCCTCGTGAGGACATCATTACATCTTCAAAGATGGGCTCAGCGTCATCTTCCATTAGACCTCGTCTGATTAAATAAAGAGAGAGTCATTTCCAGACAGAAAAACTTCCCAGCCTTGATCTTTGTCATTAAAAAGAATGCTCAAATCCTATCATTTAATACCTTCACTCAAAGCCTGATGTTTAGGGTAAAGCCAAAAGGCTCTCTGGAACACCGACAGGAGGAAAATTGCACATAAACTCCCCACTCCCAAGCCCTGGCCCAGGCTAAAGCAGCAAGTCCCATTGACAGCACTATAACCAGTAATTAAACTTGTCACCAACAAGAACAGAGGAAACTGTAACTCCCCTTGTGTTTGCCTGCCCTTTTATCAAGGAGGAGTGACACTGCCAGGATCGCTGGTAAAGCCCTGGGACTCCAGCAGTGCCTTCAAGCCCAGTTCCAAAGGCTGTAAGGATTCCAGCCCCTGTGCTGAAGGACTCAGTGAGATCAGCACAGAGCATGTGGGGCCCCAATGTTCACCCATGTATGTTCCCTCCAGTACTACATAGAGGACACCTTGGCAAAAAAGTACGGAGGGCACAGACACAGGAACAGGCTCATGGGCAGAGCTCACAGGGAATCACACAGCACACAAATCATGGAACCCCTCTGACATGGAAACAGCTGAAGGCTGGGACACAGGAATGGGGAACTGCACCCTGTCACTGGGCCTGGTGTCTGGCCACGGTCAGAGAATGGCAGTTCTGGGCTGGATCCATCCCAGCACTACAAACTGTCCCTCTGCCTTCACCACAAGGGTGACGTGGCACAGAAACCACAGGTGACCAGCAGGAAAGGTGACACCTCACTGTGGTGTCCTGCACATGGCTCTGCTGAGGGCAGCAGGCTGGGAGCACTTACACTGCGTGCCTTACGCCACTTCTGCCTTTCATGTAGTTCATTCCTGTCCTGTCCTTCCGATTGAGATCCTCCAGCTTCTGCTGGCCCAGCCACGAGATCTGCATCTGGGGACTGACACACAGGGAGGAAGTTAGGACTGACAGCAGAAACAGTTCTGAGCTGCCTATTTTGGGGCAGTTTCTATCTCCAAGTTCTGTGTCTGGCCATGCTTCAGATTAGGATAATTAAATCCCATCCATGATTGCACACATCTTCTGGATTCCCTTCCACAGTGTGTCTCCTCTCACTGTATGTGCACAAAAAAGTCAATTAACCTTTGCAGTAAAGGCAGGTGTGGAAACCTGACACACTCCTTCATTAGGGGCAGGCACCTGGAGCAGGAGCACCTCTGAAGTTTGTTATTATTAAATAGTACTTCACTGTGTCAGATGAGACAAAATGTGAGCAAGAATGGATCCAAATTAGTAACTGACAAAAATGTCACACAACATGAAAACCAAAAGGTTTTTACACAAATACCCTGATCAACTTAAGGGCCAGTACCTCACCCACATGTAAATACCTTCCAGGCTGCACTGCTGATGCCACCAGCAATGCCTCTGCTTCAATTTGTGTGGTGCAGCACAAGGAAACAGCAGCAAACTCTGCAGCTCTTCTGGAGCAGCACCAGCACCAGTACAGTTTTATAGTACTATGCACCCTTGCACCCTATGACAGGATAAACTGGGAGAACCCACAGGAAAATAGCCTAAAACCAAACCTGAGCATGATTAATCTGTCAGTTCAAGCAGCTCAGTAGTTCTGGCAAGTATTAGCAATCCTAAGCTGACCTGAGACACAAGCACTAGGAGGATTTAACCAGAACTGCATGGCTATGCTATGAGATAGCTTTAATATAAGGAATTTTTACTATTATTTCATTACAATGTATTTTTCCTGGGACCTGAAGATAATCCAAGTATTGCTGAGTTGTAGTCAAGGCATTTCCAGGTGGCTTTGCAAATCAACACTGCATCTCTGGAGCCACAGACAGAGAACATCACTATAAAACACAGGTAATTCCTTTGCCTGGCTGACCGTATTTGATGCTGAAATTCCAATACTTACTTGTGTAAAAAATCCTGTTCAGATCCCTGCTCCGACTCGTGCTCCTGGATCTGCTCTCCCATTTGTCTGGTGTTCTCTCTCAGGACAGTGGAGGTGAGCTGAGGTGCCTGCAGTGTCCCTGGAGTATGGATGTTCTCATTCCTGTTCAGCCAGGTGCCTTCCAGGCTCTCATCTAGAGAGAGAACACTGAAATCACTGCCAATTTCTGACCACATGCAGGGCACCATTCAAACAAGTGCGCACTAAGGGATCACCTGGATAAATCCTTGGAATGATAAGATTTTCAGTTCTAATTTTAGATTCAGTTAAGTATTACTACCCTCTATTCCCAGCAATAACAACAATTTAAAGGGAACAAACACAAACCCCATTGCAAACAAAGCTGTACTGCAGCATGGCCTCAGCTGCTGGGTATCTTGAACATAAACAACCAAAGTAATTCCCAATTCCTGAGTTTACAACTGGAGACTGTTAATCTCATGCACTTACAGCAACCAAGATACAGTTAAACACTAAGAGAAAGTGGAGCGCAAACCCCAAAATCTGGTCAGTCCAGATCTTTAGAACTGTCAGAACCACTGGAGTGGAGCAAGGAGGGGACACTTTACTCAGGTAAAGTTGGGATCCTGTGCTTATGTTGGGAAGGGAGCAGAGCAGAGAGGAGGGAAGAGAGAGGACTTGAGAATGTGTCAGAGCAGGAAGTGTGCAGCCAGAGACATGTAGAACAGAATTCAGTTGCTGGAGTGAAAGACAGGAGATGACAACAGAGATGACAAGATCACAGATTTACTAACAGGTAATGTGTGGTGAGAAAAGTAGATGGGGATCTCCATGGATCTCCTCATTCTTCTGTTGCCTTTTACTACCTTTTAGGCATACATGTTACCTAAAAAGCTCTCTATTTATTCCCAAATTTACCTTTGAATCATTTTTATGTTAGGGATTATTTTTTAAAAACCTACTGATTTCCTTAAAGCATCATAAAGAAATGTCATGGAGCACATTTCCTCTCAGGAGCAACAGGGAACGTTCTCCAAGCCAGTCTGTGCTGGATTTAGGTGAGAAAGGAACCAGAGGGAACTGGATATGGTTCTTTGATGCCACAGTAATTTCTGCAGTGACCTTTTTCCTGTTCTAGATCATTTTAAGGTGGAAATTAAAGACACAAAAAAAGGGAGATTCTCAAATGGAAAGTGTTGGAAATCAATTCTCCCTTCTACTGATCACTGAAAGAGGATGACACAAAAGAGTATGAAGTAAGCAAAGCCTAAAACCTGCATCTTAAGCCTGAGATTTGCCTTACTGTGGAGCAAAGATGCTACTACACCTCCCAGGGTAAAAAAAAAATATATATGGGTAACATACAGTAGAATAGAATGAAAATGGGAACAAGAGGAAAGAAGAAAACGTCAGTAGCTGAATTATGTGAAAATCTTGACATCCTGAAAGAAGAAAAACAGTGCCTGAAGGAAGGAGGCAGTATTTTATGTACCTGCACTCAGGGCTGGCTGTGAGAAACCAAAGGACTTGGTGCAGGGACGGCTCAACCTGAGCCACAGTGGAGAATGGACCTGGCTGTATGGGCAAACTTTGGAGGAATATTTTGGGAAATTGCTGGATATTCAGGCAAATGGGCACTCAATTCCTTACTGAGGGGTTACTGTCATAAATACTAGACCTTGGAAAAAACCCTGAAGTTCAAGATCCCACTCACATCTATATTGTATAGTGGAACAGCAAATTAGTATTCACAAAGTCCACATTATATCACACAGACTGACCAGGAATAGATGCAGCCTTGTAAGAAATTTGCTATCACAGCCAGATTCCTGATGAACACATGAGATCCCAGAAAGAGTAAATGCAGACAACATGAGATATCAGTACTATTTTAAACAAAAATGGTGTGTTTTTAGTGTTTCCTAATTGCCCTACAACAACAGAGGTCTGTTATCAGAATTTCTGCCTGCAATCTGTGCCAAATACTGAGAAGTAACAACTGCCCAGAGGGAAGCACAGGCAGAAACTCAGCAGGTCCAGGAGTGCGAAAGAGCAGCTACTTCACAAACACCTCTTCCACGAGCAGTAACAGCTATTAACAGTTCTGATTGCCAATATTGGTCAAGACAAACAAGAACAGGGGGCTGTGGTGATATTTCCTCTAAAGACACACCCAGGCCTGACAGAACCTGCAGAACAGATGCCTTGGTTCTGCCACATCCAGAACAAATCACGTATTTCTGTATGAACTGCTCAACCTGCCTCTCCTGAGTGTCCAGAATGACAAAGCCCTGAGCCCTCACCAACCTTCCACTCTCTTTTTGTGGAGGGGGGGTCGGCCCTTCTTGTTCCTGACGGAGGAGGCCTTGCTGCTGCTGCTGCCGCTGTTCACTGACATCCTGTCGTCCTCGCCGCCCGTCACCAGCGAGTTCCGGTACGAGATCAGCGGCAGCCAAACGTCCTCTCTTCTCTCCATCATTTGCTCTGTCAGGAACTTCTCCAAGTAGGTGTGCCTGGAAAGGAAAGAGAGAGTACAGAGGTGCAGCAATCTCCCCACAGACACCTGGATATGGCCACTGTGTCAGCAGCCAGGCTGCATCAGAGCCACTGCTGCGAGGATGCAGGATGTCCTTTGGCATCCTGGAACAGGAGAAATGGGTTACTCAAATGCAGGCATTTATTTTTCCATAAAAACTTGAGGACCTGGTCCACTGCCATGAGAAGTCCAGTGTACACGTGTGAACTGAAAGGAGGAACCAACAACTCCCTCCTGGTCTGGAGGGCATAGGAATTGTTTCTTTTTCCATTCATTATTTAATTATGGAATTAGAAGTAATCACTAAAATGACCATGCAAATCTACATTAATGTGATTCTAATGAGTTTCAGGCTGCAGAACCAAACATTCAGAAGTTTGGTACAAGAACTCAGGTACTTCAGCATCACTTCCTGCACCTCTCAGTCAAAATTTCCTTTAATACCACCTTGCCAGCAGTGGGAGTCAACTCCACACATTCCACATGGAAAGACAAAGGTTTCCTCTGTTAGCTCATGGCAGCTTGGAGTTTGTTACACAGCCCAGCTCCAGAACAGGCCCAGGAGCCACCTGCTCAAGCCAGCGTAACAATCACCTCCATTTCTTGATTCAATGAATGGTGTAACTTTGTTCAAGAAACAGCAGGTTCCTGTCTACTGTTTTACTGAATATTGTCAATGCTTCCTCCTTCCCTTTTTCATGTGTATATTAACTCCCAAACCTGGCAGTAACAGGAAATTCTTCATGTATTCTCTATTTTAGGATACCCAACTGTGCCACTTGAATGCTGCATGGCTTTAGAGAATTTACCTGCAGAAGAATTTTTGAAAGTAAGAAGTTTTTCTGCCTCCATTTTGTATTTACAGAACCAGGTTGCATGTTTATGGCCAAATTTTGAAGGAGGAAAATGACAACACTTGAGAGTTCCTCCTTGTCCAGATGCCAAACTTGAGACATCTTCTGCTCAGCATTTTGGGGGAGCTTCACACTGGCAGCTCTTATCAACTCTGAATTTCCAAAGAACACCATGCTGAGGCTCTGCCTCATCTGACACCCTCTAATCAGTGTCCAGTCTAAGCCAACTGTGTCTTTGAGAGAAATAAATGGAAGTAAGTGCCTCCAAGGACAATCTCCTCTACTCTGACCTACATTAGTTCCTCAGGATTTCCCTGCCTTTATCTGCCTTAATGGGTTTGTAACAGAGCATTAGTACAATTTTTTTTTTCTCCAGCTGTATGAGTCTGGCATCTTACATGAACAGTTTTATGTGAAATCCATAGACTTGAATAAATCCATAAATGGCTATCACCAGTTCTGAAGGTTACTCATAAAATGAGTAGCCAGATTAACAGGCTAGGAAAACTAAATTAAATCACTGTTGCTGCTTCACTCCCAAACTGGAAGCTTCTCCCTTTTCTAGCCCCAGAGAAAAAAGGCAGCAGCCCAGCAGAAGGAAGCAGAAGCCCTGTGGAACAGCAATGTGTGCTGGATTCTGCCAGGAAGGCTGTTCCGGAGCAATGCCCTGATACTGCAGGCTCTGAGGTGGATGATTTGGAAGTTAAGGCAGAGAAGCCAAGCTGGAGAACCTGGGCAGCCAGGCAGCCACGTGTTCCTGAGACTGAGCGCTCCAGAGCACTTCTGGCTGCAGACAAGAGTCCATTGCTGAGTTCGGGGAGGCCTTCTGGGCAGGGAGGGAGGGCAGCGATGCTAAACATGGGACTTCTCCAGCAGGTGGTGGTCATGGACCTTCCTGCACACGGGCAGCCCCTGTGGCAGGGGAGAGCTCCCTATGGATTGGAGGAGCTACAGGAAAGGGAAAATCCAGCATTCCAGCCCTGTCCTGTCAGTGGAGCACTCTGGGCAGGAGTGGAGCCACCCGCACAGAATCCTTACACATCAGCAAGGTGTGCTGACCCTTCTCATGGTCACCACAGCCCGTGGGGTCTGGGGCAGGGCTGAACTAATCCCAACAGAGCAGTCTGGCACAGATCAGATAAATCAGGCCATAAAGGACCTATTTCTTTTCAGGATCATCAGATTCAGCTGAGATCAATAGCTCAGGTACAGATATTCCACCATAGCAATCCTTATAGTCCTGCAGGAGCAGCCACTGGTTGTGTATGTGGACAGGGGAACCTTTGAGAAAGAATTTGAATAGCAACATGGAAGGTGAAGGGACAAAATGTCCCAAACAACTGAATTTCACTCAAAGGCTCAGGGTAACAGAAGCTGTCAGGGACAGCATGACATAACTTTAAGTGTCAGACATGGAAACTTGTGAAAGGCCAAACTCTACTGAAAGGCCAAACTTCACTAAATTCAACAGGAAACACGCCAGTGGCACTCAGACCACCATGAAGGAGAATCCACAGTTCAGCTAGGAAGACAAGCTATAAAATCCTGTTATCCTTAAGTCCTTTCCTAAAGAACAGGGTGACAAGATTCCAGGATATAACAATGAAGAGCAGATGCACAAATGGAGTGCCATCCCATTCCCGAGCTTGTTAAACTATTTGTCCTACAGTGTTTGCTGAATTGAGACATTATTGATACAATGAAAAAGTGAAATTGGTTCAAATGTGGTACACATTAAAAAATACACAAAGTTAACCAAGTTGCATTTCTTACTGCACAGGTAAAGCTGTAATATTCAGAGTTGTTAACCCTAACAGAAAAGTACTTTAAAAGAAATGTCTTCACAGAAAAATATCTGTCAAACTTTCACAGCAAGGTCTGACAGAAAGAGTCAGTTGAGGCCATTCCAGTTGATCCTTCTGATTAATACTCAGCGTGGTCACAGAATTGACACCTATAACCTATAAATTGACACCTATAAATCGGCAGATCTGGCAACTACACTTTTAAACTGGTCATAAAGTTATTCAGTGAATTCAGTTCCACACTGGGCACATAGTGCTTGGCTGATGTTTGACTGGAGTCCTCTTCCAATGTATTAAAAGAAACAACAAATATAGGTTACAATTTATGTAAATATACAACAGAAACAGCTGTTACTGCAGTGGTGACAGCCTGTAAATTCCCTGCACTGCTAATGTTTAATTTCTTTTCTTCTAGCCTAAAAAAGGACTTTTTATTTTCAGTAACCCATGAGGAATTTTCAACAACATTGTTTTGGGAGGTTTCAAACTCACCTCATTAGTGGGTCTGATTTTTTTTTTTCCCATTTATTTTTAATACTTCAAAACATAAAAGGATAAGTAAGTATGTATGTGAAATGTCTCCCAGGGACTTTCTGCAGCCCTGGTTACACTGTAGAAACCTCAAAGGAGAGAGTTGAAACGCTGCAGGGACTAACAGAGCCTAAGGAAGGAAACAGAGCATTACTTACACAGTTTTTTTGTCTTGTCGCAGGAGTTTGGAAGAAAATTCACTAAGCACTTCCAGGAAAGCAAGGTTAGGAGGTGGATAGTCTTGTCCTTTCTGATTCTGGTATTTGAAGGCAAACTCTATGCCATCTCTACAGTACAGAAATATTAACATGTTCAGACATTTGCAACAAAAACCCCCAAACCAAAAAAAACCCCACCCACCCCGAAAACACAGAAAAGCAAACAAGAAAACCCAACGCAAAACCCAACCAAGCTGCCCCAAATCTGAGCTGTGATGAAACTGTTTGTATCCTCAGACCGCATCACAATGTTATTCCCCATCACTAGCAAACAGCTGCTTTTGGGCAAAGGGGAATGCAGAGTTCCCTGTGATCTGTGAGGCCCCTTGAGATAAGCACATGGCCAGTCCCTGTAAGAGGGCACTTGCCCAGTGTGGGAACTTATCTATGCAGCAGTTGCATTAAAAAGTTCCAGTCCACTTCAAAAGATTTCCAATACATTTTTGGAGTATCTTTTTATAAAAGCCCTTGGTTCCTCCAGAATCCACAGTGGTGTGGAACAAAGAACGATCCTCAGTTATTAGATGCAACCCACCTGAGATAAACGAACACAGCCATGCCAATAAATTGCAAGAAATAATTAGGTAGCAGCTAGTTTGTTTCCTTGCTACCTACATACACGTAGATCTCTCCACTTAAAGTAGAAAAAAAAATTATTATTCCATGGCCTGTTGAGATTATGTACCTTTAGAAAGGGAATGCTGAACAAGAGTTTCAATCTGAAGTAGTATAAAAATCTAGTTTATTTACCACCACTCACTTGTGTAGTGTGGCCACAGCCTCTCTTGTCTTGATCTGATCCAAGCCGAAAGTGAGGGCAAACCGCCGGGCCAGCTCCTTAATGCCACTGACATGGGCAGATGTCCTGTCCAGGTTGGGACCTTGCTCCTGAACAAGCTCATTGAACAGCTGCAGAGAGAGTTTAGAGGTTGACATCTGTGAGCTAGGAAATGCCTTCATTGAGAAGGACTTGGGTTCTAAACCTGCTCCATCTGAGAATGGCCTTTGCAATGACTTTCTGCACTGAGACATAACAGAGTCCCTGTCACTTGCCAGAATTTCTTCTGTCCCACTGCTGGTTGCCAGCTGTCCCCTATCTTGTACTTGTGTGGAGTTATTTTGGTGGAATTCTGTACCCACCTTCCCTGAATCCCATCTATCATTCTCCCAACTCATCAAGGCCCTGCATTCTCATGCTGTTCTCTTAAGCACCTCCATCACCCATCAGATCAGGTGGTGCTTTGAATTTGGGGATCAAAACTGCAGCTCCTCCACTGCAGCCTCAGTGCCTGTTTGCACAGCACTGCTGCCTCCAAGGCTTTCCCAGCACAGTATTGAAGTGCTTGATGCTTCTCCAGCCAGTTCCACCTGTCCTGGCACTGCCACTTACACTGCTCAGAGTACCCTGGCAGACAGTGCCAGTGATGATATTACATCAGGCTGCATTACAGTGACTGTTTCTCTTATTCCACAAGCTCTGTCACCATCTAATTAATGACAGCAGCTTAATTTGACAGGATTCCTCCTTGACAAATCCACACTGGCTGCTGCCTATCACTAAGCACTTACAAGGAGCTCCTCTCATTACTTTTTTCATGGAATTTTGTCAGCCTGACTGATCTGTGGCACCTGTTTCCTCCTCCAGTTTCAAAGAGAGGGGCTGCTTTGACACTCCCTGATTCTTCTGGAAGTACATCTGTTTTTCTCAGATTTGCACAGATCTCTCTCAGCTTCCAGATTGCTACAGGAAATCCCTTAGGAAGGAATTTTGGGAGGCCAAGCTCATTTGAGAGCATCTAATTAGTAGAAGTAATTTCTCTGTGCAATGGCTATAGCTGGTACTTCAAGGGCCTAAGTGGTATTTAGTGCACTTTGTGCTGTTGGCTGATAGATTCCATCACCAGGCAGTAATTTATGGTTGATGTAAAGCAAATTTTTTCTGGGAAAAAACATGTCCAACAGTATTGGAAGATTTAATTAGGTTGAAATTTGAAAAATTCATCAGTACTTAGACAAAGTATAAGGAAGATGCATTACTTCAGCAAATGCTAAGAAGAAAAAGCCATCCGAATTCTTCCTGTTGACTTGGGATCAATAAACAAATGCTGTGAATCAGCTTGGACCAAATTGCCTCCAAGGCTCTTTTCTCCCTCCCTCCATTTTTATCTGCCCAAGCTTTGCCAGTGTGGGCCTATGGAGACAGAGATTACTGAGACAAAGGAGCAGTGGCAGCCTGAATTGGGGAGCAGGAAAATGAAGAAAATGTCCTAAGGAAGTGCAGCATTTCTTCTTCCTTGTAAAGTGCACCAGAGGAAATCCTGGCCAGGGCATTTTGCAGTGAGGCATTTCTAAGAAAAACATCAATGCTCTTACCTGTTGCAAACTGAGAATGAGTGTCTTTGCACACTGGATTTTATCAATTTGCCTGGTTTTGCTCAGAGTTTCCTTAATGATATCTCCATAGTCATTGTAGTACTAAGAAAAAATGTGAAAAAAAAAACATTTAAATCAGATCTCTTATACAATTTCTTACAGTTTTCCCAAGAGAAAAATGACTTGTAATTCTTAATTTGAAAAGGCAGCACTTGCTCAAATCCAGATTTCTGGTGTGAGTGGGGGGCAATGTTTCAGTATCAAAATTTAAACTGAACTCTATGATAAAGTAGGGAACTTCTATATTATCTTTTGTAACAAATACGTTGAAAATGAAACAAAAGAGCATTTCCTGCCTCAAGCCACCTGCACAGAGGTGTGTGCCCTTTGTACACTGAGGGGAAAGGAATTCAGAAATTGGAGTAAAGAATGAGTCAGCATGGAGTGCTGTTTCTCTTTACGTTAACAGAATGGCTGCTGAAAGCTACAGCCTATGCTGCTGCCCATCTGGGTAGAAAAGCTGTATTAACATTACAAATTCCAAGCTGAGAATATATTTTTTCCCAACAGTATTCTTTCAGCCTCATCAATATTTCTGTATTTGCAGTAATTTATTTTTATTGCCTCTAAAATATTGCTTTTGCCTTCTTTGGTACTAATTTAAATTAATTTCTCTCCCTCTCCCTCAGTTTTAAGAGAAGGAGGGGCTTGAGGAGAGGAGAATCCCAACCTGGAGCAGCAGGGAGGGAACTCACCTGGATGGTGACAGCTTCAGTTTCAAATTCCCACTCTGGCAAACAATCCCTAAGCAAGACTAACCCTGACTGATGGCTACAGTGTGTCCTGGGGATTTTATTGTGCTGTGTGTGCCTGATGAACAGCAGGAGAATTTCAAGTTAAACCCTTTAGGTTTCACACCAACATCTCAGTGTCTAGCGTAAAGGACCTGCTCTGTCTTCCAGTTCTTCCCCCAGGTTGTCACCTGTGTGATGACCAATGCCTTGCAAGGACAGATGGGGTCAGTGGCAGCACTGCTGATGTGCCTGTTCTGGCAGGTAAACTCCCATGTGAAGGGGCAGCAGGAGCTGAGATCCCTCTGACCTTCACTGGGCCTAAGTGCTTTGTGGGAGCAGCAACAGTTGAGAAGATCCTCAGTTACCACAGACCCACTTACAGTGCAACCATACAGAGCTTTATTCTCCTGCTGCCCTGTTTAAACCAACCTCCTCTCAGAAAAAGTCTGCTGCCTCATGGCAAGCACTAAGCCTGGCCAACTGACAGTGGAACATGACATGGAACAAGTAACTCATTGGGGATTCTGGAGATGAATCTGAGGAGCAGGGTAAGAAACTCTCTGTAGAGTGGAGCCTCTCTGGAAATACTCAGGACCAGCTTTTGTCACTGCCTTAAATAAAGAATATGTGGTACAAAGAGAGTGAGGTCAGTGCTGGCTGATGCTCAGTGCCAGGTGTCATTTAGAAAGGAAAAAAATACTACACAGGATCAAGTAAAGCTGAAAAAGCTTTCAGGAGTGTTTGGGCTGTAAGCCCAATCCTGGCAGGGATGGCAGGAGAAGCCCTAACACTGCAGACTGGGCTCAGTCAGGACAGGAGGATGCATGGCCTGTACCTTCATATAGTGTTTGAAGATATCTGCTGCTGCATGCATGTCCACAATGTCATAAATTATCAGCTTGCTAAAGGCAGCCAGAAGGTTTCTTCTCTTATGTAAAGCTTCTATTTTGTTGGCTTCATCTTCTTCATCTCCCTCTGAAAGCACCATCAACAATAGAATATTTGTAAATAACTGTTAAGTTCTAAAACATTATCAAAGGGAAGCTCTGAGAAAAAAATCAATTATTGAACATGAAGCAAGAAGGATTGTTGGAGAAGTTAAAATGAAAAGTGGTAAGTCTTGAGTCCTGCCTTCTTCAAAACTTCCAGGAAGTTTAAGAACATGACATACCACTGACCAAGGCTGCTCTCCATAGTCCTGAGGAGATCCTGAATATAATCCACATGGAACTGAGTCATTTATTTCCTATGCCCTGTGAAAGGCCACAGTGAATGCTTGCTGAATGCTCTTGCTTAACGTCTCAAATGCAAGACATTCAGAAAAGTTCCATTAACGTAACTAAGAGATAAATATTTAACAAAATAAAAATCAAAAGGACCAGTACTTCTGCATGCCTTGGATTTTCAGATGTGAAATCAATGGCTCTGAAGAACAGGAGGTAAAATCCAGTTGTAAGAAGCATTAACATTGAATGGCAAGGCTGTAAGTATTAAGCCCCTATGCAAGACTTCCCTCTGTGAATGAAAAATAAACTACACAGATAAAATCTTAAATATAGTTATCATATAATATAAGCATATTCCACAACTTATGTAAGAAACTTCAGAGCAGAGACCTTCCAAAAATAAAGTAGGAATACTTCCGAAAACATCTGAAAAAACTGATTAGAAAATTCTATTTTCTCCTTTCTTCTGTGTCTGTTATGAAAAAAAAGCTAAACATACCCATGCTCTGATTTTCATCATCTTGGTCAATAAACACATGATCCATTACAAAACTGAGAAGTTCTGACTGGAGGCCTGAGTCTGGATTGAACACCAAAGGCTGGAGCCCTTCTCGACCTCCCGTCATCAGCTGGTGACTAAAAATCATCAGGAGATCACAGAGCAGCATGAAAGCCTGAAAGGCAAGAGATGAATGCAGTGAAAAGTCAAGTAAGGAAAACAAAAAATACCATTGGTCTAATTTCCAGATATTCCCTGCTATTATTAAAAAGCTTCTTAAACTGTTCTCAGGTGTAGTTGTTTATGTGCTGTGAAAAGTATTCCAATAATGGCTTCCTCTAATTTGGAATGCTGTGCCTTTGGTTTCTAGGTCAGGAACTGTGGTTATTACCTTCTCCATGTCCCAGATGACTCATATTAAACTTCCATTTCTTCTCTACAAAAAGAACTCTAAATCTACCTCTGATACAAGGCCTGCAGCCAAATTTGTAGTAAAGAGAACACACCTCTTTCGATAAACAGAACAAAAAATCAAACAAATAAAAACATGAACAACATTGAGGGAAAATTCAAGCTGAGTCACTGTCAGACCCCAAAAATACAAACAGTCACAGCAAGGCAATTCTTGCAGAATTTCATCAACAGCTCTTGCAAAAAAAGAACCAAGTTTGTCTGCACAGCTTTCAAATCCAGACAAAAGTCAACCTGGTCAGAATTGTCCATGATTTATGCTCAGTACTATTATACCCTCATTACCTGACACAGGAGAGAAGGCAGCTGTCACTACCTTCTTTTCTTCCAAGGGCTCACTCCTGCATGGCAGTAACATTCTTTTGCCCCCAAATGGGTTTTTCTGGAGTCTCACAGCCAGCTGTCTGGACTTGATCACATTCAGCACCTTTCAGAGGCCTTTTTATTCATAGCTTCTCTATTTTTAACCTCAGGTTCTGAAAACTTTACAAATTTCCAAAATAAAATCTGTAAATGTTGAACTTCCTAGTGGCTCCCTTATTTCTGGGAGTATGTTATAAAATCTGAATGAGCTACACTCAGGCAAGAACAGATGCAAATCATTGTAACCTGTGTTCTGTTGAGACCTTAGGAACAGATGTTGCTATGTGGGATTTTTCTCCCCTTGATCCAAAAAGCTGTGATTCATCCCAGTGATGATCTCACCTGCTGTAAATTCCCTTGATATTCAATAGAACTGAAGCTCTTCCTAATGCAGACCTCTAAAAAAGAGCAGATGAGTAATGCACTGCCAGGGCTGAGTTCCGTCCAATATAAAGGCAGCAGTGTGCTCAGTCACAGGATATTTATTTCCCTCAAACACTCATGGAAAAGTTGAAATATTTCAGTCCTGTTTCTCTAAATATGTCATACATTTTCCCTTCCTTTGATATGGACATCAACTTTGTCTGGAAAGGATGTCTGGAGTAAGGATCAAGTATGGTAAGGAGACAATACAATTTGCACATAATTCTCAAAAAAATCCAGTAAAACAAAAGGAATAAGTAGCAGTCCTGCACTCACAGAAATACACTTTTTAAGGAAAAAAAAACAAGAACAAGTCACAGAAGAGTTGGTTGGAAGGGGTCCCTGGAGTCTCCAGTCCAGCCTACTCTGCCTGGGACACTCACTCTCTCTGGGCCTGTTGGGGCATGGGTTTGTCTGGCTGAGGCTTGAAAACTTCCCCACAACTGGGAGCTGCAAAGGAGCTTCTAAACAAAGTTTTAATTATCAATGAAGAAACCATTGTGGCCACTGATAAGAAGAGAAGAAACCCATGTTAATACGCCCCAAGAACAAAGCCAGTGCACGTATGGGAAGACTCATTTGTCATTTGTGGAGGCAGGAAGGATGTCAGGTCCAGCTCGAGCTGGAAGGGTGGTATTTGCATGGAGCTAGAAGATATTTTCACATTATATAATATTAATATAATATGCCAAGAATAATTACTCTGAGTATTAAGAAACAATTACTAAAGTAAAATCTGCTGGAAGCCAATGACACACAAGTCTTTTTGAAATACATAAACTACTGACATCTCTGAGCATTTAATGTTTATATTTAGCAACCTGAATAACAGAGTAAATGCCAAGCAGAGCTATCTTTCAAAGAAATAAAAGTGTCTTTTAAGACGTATTATCTTTTAAATACCACAGGCAAAAACACAGGCCAGATATTAATTACACTCTTTGCAAAATCTGGGGAGGTCTGATAGAAATGCCATTTGGAGATAAAATGTCACTGACATAAATCAGTGTATATTCACATAACCTCAGTTAAAAACCAGCTACTGTGTCTTGCAGAGACAGACTTAATTATTTCAGCAAACCCTTTGACTCAATGGAAAAGCATCCAAAAATATTCAGCCCATTTGAGGTCTCAGTCACCCTCCAAAAGTGCCTACTTTCATCTTTTAATCCAGTGTCTACAGGAAGAGTCTTTCATCTGAGGTGACTGAGTTGGATGCCTGAAGTCATGAGGGCTGGAAATCAGCCTCAGCATGCAGGTAATCCTTCCTTACTGTTAATCAAAAGTTAATTTGTCATGAGCTGTGCTTTGGAAGTTCTGTTAATACAGCTGCTCTTCTGGCTGTTTGTTCAGGTTTATTTGGACAGGAGCACAGATGATTTTACTTTAAGTTTGATGTAGTGTTGACTTGAGTTTTACTACAATTTAACACTCACATGTTTCTAAGAGCATGACAGACATTTTCTTTACCTGTTCTTTGACTGGAGTGTTGACATTTGATAGACACTGCTGGCAGACAGCCAGGAAGGATTTCACAGTTTTCCTCAATACCAACAAGTCTTCCTGGAATAAACATTAAAAAAGAAAGTATCTAAAAATTAGTAAGAGGTTTCTTGAAGGAAGCAAAATAAAGAAATTGTGATGATTTCATACATTCAAAAAGAGCTGTGAAAGAAATAAACTATTCAAAGAGAACACACAGAGAAACAGTCCCTTGGTTTTAGTGATGATGAACCAATCACAGAGAATTCGCCCCCATGGCAAGGCAAGGCCGAGCACCCCAGCAGCATCCAGCACCCCAGAGCAGGGAACCAGCAGCCCAACTCTCCTCCCCAGGGAGGGCTGGAATGAGATTGGTGCAAGCAGCAGTGTTGGTGCACTGAGGGCTGCAGCAATGCATGCATGGCCTCCTGCATTTCCTCTCAGCAGCTCGGCCTCTCCTGTCACAGTGCCATTCCCCTCTGAGGAGAACAGTGCTGCCAGTAGAGGACTTGAGATGCCTCCCTGTGATCAGATTGTGTGTTCATTTAAAACAAACGGGATGGGTTCAGTTTTCTGAGTTCCAAACGCAGTAGTGTACACTACCAGAATGCTAATGAGAAAGAGGATGAGAGGGGGAAAAGGGAACAAAATGGGAATAAAGAATAACAATTATTCCTTTTTTTCTATTAGCTCTTTTTACATGTTAGTCAAAACAACTCAGACAATTTACTATGTATTTTTATCCATTTTCTATGCATGAAATGCTTTTTTGAGTATCACTTCAGTATAATATCTTATCCTTTTTGATGATGATGGGGAAGTACAATTATTACTTCAGTTTTCATATCATTTTAATTTGATGCCTTACTTTTGAAAAAGCTGTGAAAAAACAGAATGCTGGCCTCTGACTGCAAAAAGAGGTAGGGAAATGTCCTGGAAAAGTCACATGTCATCTTGTCCTGACAGCATCATACCTTGTGTGCATTTGCTTTTTATCAGCAATCATTACTGCTAGTGCAATCATTAGCATCATTACTGCCATTTCTATTGCAACATAAAAGGTGTAATTAGAGAATAAGCAAGGTATAAGAACTACACATCAAGATTAAGCTGTGGTCTACAGATCAACAATATTGCTCACAGCTGCTCGTGTCAACATTCCTTATCAGCCATACAAACTGCAGTACTCACAATAAAGTGCGTTAATTATCCTCAGCAATAAAAATAAAATAATCAGCTGCTATAAAATCCTGATAAAGACTATTTTCATTGCTTAGACATATGTATGATGTTAAAACAGATCCTGAAACATGGAACAAATCTGAACATCAACATTTTATGTGTTATAAATGACAACAAATGACAGCAAGAATGGAAGTTACAAAGAAATCAGGTGTAACACCTTTCTAGGTAAGTTGTGTTCTGCCAGTAAAATCTATATGATCAAATGGCCACTTACTTTGGAAGGGGAGCCCTCAGTGATTTTCACCAGCTGCCAGAGAATAGAGTAGTGAGAACACTGCAGTGCCTGGACAACGATCTGTAACACAAGAACACCCAGAATCTCAGCACGCTGCTAACAGCAGGGACACCAGGCAGTGTATGGAAAATCGATCATGCATTTGTGGAGAAAAGACAGGAGCGGCTCTTAGCACTTTTTTGTTCTCAAGGGAATCATGTTTTTCCTTGGTTGGTTTGGTGCAGTAAGAAATCAGCCTACTAGAGGCAAAAAATTACTGTATAAATGCTGGGAAACACCAGAAAACTGTGCAAGAGAGGATGTCACAGCATGACAGAACTACAACTCAACATCTACATCTCTTAGGTCAAAAGCATCTGTTTAAATATCTCTAAACCCAGGTTCCCTATTAAACAGCCTGGAAATCTGTTCCCCTGTCAAAAGAACATGTAGCTCAATTGCTAAAAAGAGGGAGGAAACACAACTTGTGCCATAGAGAAGACCAGGGTCATATCCATGGTGCCCAGAAAAGCATCCATGATGTCTCTTGAACTGTTCAAATCCATATTAGGGGCTACAACTGCCAAACTCCTCAGGGTGGCCTGCAGGAAAAAACACTGAGCAGAGTTGAGATTTCAGGACCTTTCCCTTAAGATCTTATGGAGCCATTTGGAGAGCCACACACTGTCAGACCCAGAAACTGAGGATGGCTGGCAGCTGCATGGACAGGTTTTATCTGCCAGCCCTGTCCCTCCAGGTAGCACAACTCCAGCACAACTCTCCACAATCTCCGCAGCAACTGCAGAGAGAGGACTTTCACACACTGTGTGGCAATGTTTCTTCTTAGGGTCTTTTCTACAAAATTCTTTTCAGAATTTCACAAGTATTTGTTTTTACTAAATGAAGCTGAGTTAGAATTAACAACTGGCTTCTAACTGAAACCAAATCAAAACTTAAAATGCGCTTAAATGCTGAAGTAGGAATTCTGCAGTTTAAACAGGAATCATGGGAGAATATGAGATGGTTCCTGTGTTCATCCATGAGAAACAGAAACTGAACTCTGAGGGAACAAAGTCCAAGATGTGTTCACTAAGAGAACTCCACTAGGATGTTCCAGTTTCTTAGTTTTCATAAGCTTCCATCTTAACTTCAATGCACAATAATCCTTTGTGATAATTCTAACTGCAGCCAAGGCTTACAATGTTGGGTTTCAGTGTAAACATTAGGATTGATGCACTGCTTTTCAGAGTCAGGAACAATAGCTATTCCCAAGTTTACAGACAAGGAAGGGGAGGGAAGAACCTCAAAAATCACAGAATCCAAAGTTTATCACCTCTTAGCCCTTGACTCTACTATAAACTTCATTCCAAACTCTGTTTTTCCTACATCACCGGAGTGCATTGAACTTTCGAATTTCTGTACAACCAGACTCTTTAGAACCTTGGACACCCAAGTGATGCAGTGCAGGTGTTGTTAAGAGTACCTGTTCTGGCATAGCTCCATGTTCAATT
Organism: Pycnonotus jocosus; assembly: GCA_013400435.1. Lineage (NCBI taxonomy): Eukaryota > Metazoa > Chordata > Aves > Passeriformes > Pycnonotidae > Pycnonotus > Pycnonotus jocosus. The sequence goes on along the minus strand of VWYP01021224.1, from coordinate 14,119 downwards.
CCAGTTCTCAGCAATCTGTAGCAGTTACTGAACAGATCCCATTTGGTGAGATCATGAGCACTGGAAGGAGAGGAAATAAAGAGGGATTAATTGTGTTCCTCAGAACCCCCAGCCCAGAGAGCTTTGGTGGCTTCTACAGCTGCCCAAGCAGCTGCACAGCAGCTCACTCCATACTAAAAGTACAAATCAGGCTGTCTGATAATCTAGGAAAAATATTTTACTACATGGGGTTTTTGTAGGGAGGAGATAAACTCTCTCCATACCATACACCTATAAAGGCTACTTAAGTGTAGCTGCTGCTTCTCTCTCTAAGTTATCTTTCCTCTTTCGGAAACATTGACAGAGCTCCAGAAAACCCTTCTCTGGCATTGCAGCAGAAATTACAGCCAAACTCTGTCAATATCCACTGAATAAACATGTCTTTAAGCAAAATAAAGTTGTATATTTTTCTACTGTCTCATTTGGAGAAAAATAACACACATTACTACTAGATATTAAATATCCTGAATATCTGAAGTGAGACAATATGATAACACAAGGACATGGGATAGAGATGGTGGTCGCCATCCCACACACTGTTCTACATTTCAGTTGCACCAATCTGATTTCATCAGTGAGAGGAATAAAAATGACATTAGGAACAAATACTCTACAGCCTTTTACAGACCTCAACAGCTCAGGAAGTGGCTTTTTAATAGAGAAATGAGAAATACAGAAGAAACTGAAAAACATCAGGTTGCCTGAAAGACAAAAATACTTTCTCAGAAAGTAAATTTAAGTTTGAAACATTTTTCTGCAGTGGAAATAAACTGAGATAATATGAAACAGTTTAGAATACATCTACAAAAGAGCAAGCCAGCTCAGAATAATCAGAAACTTGCTGATTGAAATACTAACTTGGAAGAAGAGATACTGACACTGAATGGAGAGTCTCAATTGGATGCAGCAGCCTCTTGCACCTGACTCATCCCAGCACCTGGATCACCCAGCCAAGCTCACTCCTCCCACCACTGTGCCTCCCCTGGGTTAAACCATCAACTGCCCTGCTCAGCCAGAAGGAATAACTCTCTAGCTCCCAAAGGAACAGAGGCTGAACTCAGCTCTAGGAATGCCCAGGTCCTGTTGGAAGCCTTGCCATGAAACACCTCCCACGCTGGAGAGTGTTAACCCTGGAAAATGTCAGCGGTAAGAGCTTCCCAGAAAACACAACCATCAGAGTGCACTGTGCACTCCAGGGCTGTGCCATTAAAGCCAAGGTGCACCTTAACTTCCAGTTCAAATCCATGAACAGAAGAATAGGAAAACTTAAAAAAAATACTGGAACTAAAAATGTAAAAAATATAAAAATATCTGGACTTAGATAGTCTTTGCGGTACTAAAATAAAATGTTTCATAGATAAATTAGGGGCTGCCAGAGAGCTGCCTCATACTGATGATATTAAGCACACAGAGATGCTGCTTCTGTAAATCACAGGCTTGCCAGCAAGGCAGAGTGGTACCTCCTTAATTACAGCACTGTAATTAAAGCAGTAAAGTCTCCTTGGTATGCAGAGGCAGATATCTGTACAGATTATCCTACAGAGAATATGAAAGGAAAAACTGTCTCATTCCTGCCTTTTCAGTTCAGAAATTCCCTGTCAGGCAGCTGGCACAGAGGCCATGCCCCCACAGCTGGGGACACTCAGCCTCTGCCCTCAGCCTGGCCTTATAGCTGAGCTCAGGAAGGGCTCTTCAGCTTCCAGAGCTGAAAAATTCTAACTATGCACGAGTTACACATAGCTTTTCAACACAAACTTTCTTTGGTTCCTTTTGACTCCCAGGTGACAACAATGACAGAGTCAGACCACAGCCACTGTGCTTTGAGACAGAACACTCCACATGTGTTTGGAATTGATGATCCTGTCTCACAGCTAAAGGTTCAGCAGAAATTGTGGCTCACATGGTGTAACTGTTTCCTATCACAGAGCTGACATCACAAGAAACGTTCAAGACAGTAATGAGGATCTCATTAGTTATTTATATGGAAGCAGGTATTAAGAATTCCTATTGAACTGCAGCGGTAAATAACCAATCAGCTGAGGAATGATACATTGGCCATTTTGCAGCTCTTCAGCTCTGATCATTTGCTCTTTCCTGGCTTTTTTGAAGGTGAAAGTAGATGTCCCTGATCCTGATTTGTGTGTTATCCTACAAGGCTTTATGGTCTGAATTAACTCTAGAGACCCAGAACTCTGAAGGAAAAAACATATATGGGAGCCTCTCAGGAAAGCCTTAATTTGCGCTTCTCTCCTGGATGTTAAGTAGAGCTTTCCCCTGGTCCCCTCAGGAAAGGCAGACTTGGCTCCAGTGTGTTATCAGGGAGACTGCAAACCTAATTTGCACATGTGTCAACCTGCTGCACTATGAAAATTAGTAACAATTTCATGATCTTTGTGGGACTCTCCTTGAATGGCAACAAAGAGTAGAGATGGCAGAACCATTTCAGACAGTGATCCAACACAGGATTCAGGGTAAGTAAGCACAGAGAGAGAAACGAAATCACAAAGTTGTAAAGAAACCATGTTGTATAAAAGAGCTGGCAGAAGGAAGGTGCTCTCCCACACTGTGAGAAGGAAGAAATGATTTGTGGCTCTCAGCCACCTGCACATGAAGCTTTCTCTCGTGCTGACCAGGAGCAAATGCTTCCTGCAGTTAGAGAGAAGATCAGGCCTTTGTGCTGTGCTCCAGAATTCACAGTTCCAGTGAAGTTCTCAAGGTTGCTCTGCATGTGCTGAGGATGTCAGAGAGCAGAACCCAAAAGGTTGATTCATGCCTGGTGAGGGAGATTCTGAGCAATTCACACAGGGAAATCTGGCCAACAATTCAACTGCAGGAAGAAAATGCATCTTCCAGGCTCTCACCATAAACTATTAATTATTATTATTGCTGCTACTAATTAATTCTGTAATTTTGAGGAGAAGTAGCTCAAAGGCACAGAGAAACAGCTTCCTGCAGGCTCTCCTAAGCTGAGCCCCAAAGCACAGGTGGCAGAGAAGTGTCTCTTGTGCCCTGACTGTGCCATGCAGGGGAGCAGGACCCGTAGTAACTTACTCATGGGTGTAAAGGCATTGGATGTAAAGGGAGGGGGTGCCAGTTGCAAATCCCATCTGCAAAGATCATGGCACAAACTGAGCAAAGACCCAGATCAACCCAAACAGCTCTACTGACAAACACCACCAGTCAATCCTCCATCTCCACTTCAGATTTCAGCCCATGTGTTTTCCCATTTCCCCACACCTGACACTGCTGATACCCTCTGAAAGGATAAAATTAACATCACAAATTTGTGAGGGAAGACATCACCTACTTGTGAAAGGACGTGAGCCTCTTCAGTGTGGAGAGCACATTGTATATGTCATCATCATCAGCTTCCTCTCCCTGCAAAGGAAAGGCAAACCATGAGGAGAGCCAAGCAATTCAGCCCAACACCTTACTGCACAGGCAGGAGCAGCTTCTCAGGGGTTTATGCTGATACCAAAAGTGCCCCAAATCTTCAAGTGACTTTTATGTAGATTCCATAATATTTAATTGACCACTGCACAGCACTAAAAAATCAGCGAGGTCATCTGACAATATTCAGCATTATCACTGTGTTAATATCCAAACTCGTATCCTCATATCAATGTTTCTCTCATTATCAGCCCAGTGAGAAGCCATAAAGCAGTGGGATACTTGCTTGGGTACCAGTATGCAAAATTTTAAATTTAAAATGATGAAATAGACTTATTAAAATTAATTATTCAAACAAATATCACTTTAAAAAGAGAATCACAAAGGCCATAATTTTAAATTCTTGCTACTGCTGGTCTCTTTCTTGTCTTCTACTTTTGTCTTGGTTCTGTCTCCAGGTCTCTATGCCATGTCTGGCCTATGAACTTGCTTTTCCTTAGAGATCTAAGGCTCTTAATTAATTTCTCAGATGCCTTTCAGACACAGTGCTTCTCTGCAAGCCTCAGCCCTGCTCTCCTTGGAGTGAACACACACCAGGATCTCTGTGCTCCCTGTGGTGGGAAGGAAGGGGACCCCTCACAGGAGCCCACTGTCCATGGCCCACAGCCCCTCAGGAGCACAGCCCCTGCTCTGCCCAGCAGCCCCAGGGCATCCTTCAGGGCTTTCTGAAGCACAAAGGGAAGCCACTGGCAAAGAGAGATGAAAGGAAAAGGAGTGGGAATAAGCAGGTACTGGGTTCCTGATTTAACAGCTGTCATAGAACAATTCTAAAGAAAAAAACAAAATTAAGGAAAATTGCAGGCAAAATCTTTTTCTCTCCTAGTGCACTACTCCTGAGAAGACTCTTGGGAAGGCACTTATAAATCCCAGCACCTCAGTGCTCTTCTCAAACTCCCCTCGGGTAAAAGGGTGAGGCCAGAGGGACCTTTGGAGCAGGCCCAGGAAGGCAGAGGCCTCTCAAAGGTCACTATTTCCAGTGCTCAGCTGCTGGGCATCCATTGGGTGTACCCAGCTTGGGGGGTTCTGAAGCTGGACTCGTGTGGTAGTCCAGCCTCAGCCCTTTCTGCTGCACAAGTCAGGTTTTGGTCTTGTTGAGCAGAGGTGAGGAACTTCAAAAACCCAGGCTAAGGTGCAATGTGGCATTAGCTGGAAGGATTCCCTTGGCACACGCAGGTGGGCAGAGATGGAGTACAAATTCTGGACTGTTTTTCCAGGTTCTGATCAGAAACTTAGGAGAAAGTACACCAAAAATGGCAGACAGGTAGAGAGCAAGCTCCATGTATTTTATTAAAGAATGCACAGTAGTGCCCCATCTCCTCTGCACTGTGGGAGGTTTCCTGCATGTGCTGCCTTTTCATTCATGCATGTTTCTGCAGCTATACAAAAGCTTTTATTTACTCTACAATGTGACAAGGCATATTTACAGTGTGCCTGTATGTAGCATGTTATGTAAAAATAGGGAAAAAAGTGTATTTCCTTTGATATGCCATTCTAAATCAGGGATTTAGCTTAACTTTCTCTAAACATACATCAAAAATTAAATGTATCCGCCAGTGCAGTGCATGACTACAAGCAAAGAAAAATGTCTGTGCAGCCCTCATGTTTTGTTTGAAAGGCATGAAAATTACAACAAATTAAGCAGTGTTACACAAAGTTAAATTGCTGCAAAGGAGGAGAAAATTACTATGGTTTCTATTCTTATTTAATACATTCTGTCTTATGCATTTCGAGGAATAAATTCTTACAACTAAATCCCAGGTACTTCCAGGTTTCAGACCTGTATCTTTTACTCCTTCCAGGGCTCTTTTAATAAGCCATTATACATGTTTTCTTAAATCCTCTCTTCCATTCAAACATAATCCAATCTTGATTTTGCTGCCTGCATATACATTTGGGACTACTGGAATCACTACAAACATTATTGTAAATACAACTTCTTCTGTATTTTTCATCATCTTTCACTCATCCATCCACTTAATTCCTTATGTGGACTGTTTTAATACTCAACTAAATTTTCAGAAGCAGGATTGTCCCATAGTCTTGTTTTACATCATCAATGATTTGAAGGCTTAATGGCTACTGTAAGGGACTTTCTACAGAGAGAAGTAGCTTCTAATGATTATTAAATAGCTGCTACTGCACTAAGTCTTCAGATGGATAATTTCATGGCTTACTAAGAATGTTTTTCTGTAGCCCATACTAGCATATTTTAGGCAGAGAACTTCATCAATTTTAAGCAAACAAACCTCCTGCAGTAGATCCTCAACAGAATGGTTAAACCGATCCACAAATTCATCAATGAGTTGGCTGTGAGCTATATCAACTCTGTTCTGGATGGTGTATTCCTCACTGCAGAGAATGCTGTAGGTTTTGCTGCAGGCTTCCAGAACATCTGATTCCACATGCTTTTCCACAACAAACTTGATCTGCTTCAGTAAGGCATCCAGATGCTGCAGAGCAGAAAAGAACTTCAGCTTTCCCCTCAATGGGATGACGACACTGAGCAAAGGCAATGTCAGAACAGCCAGCCAAGGCTGCACTGCTCATGTTCCACAGGCACAGCACTGTGGGGCTGCACAGCACTCACACCTGAGAGCAACCACACCTCCTGCCCGAGGCACGATACCTTTTCCATTCTGCCTGTGCTGTAGATTTCCAGGTCAAAGTACTGAGGGATTTGCAGGAGGTTTGCCACCTTCTCAGCATCAGCGGAATACTGGAACATCATGGCAACAAAGCAAACAACAGGGAAGTAAAAATAAACTCCTGCACTACAGAATGAGAAAGTTTAAAGACAGCTGTAAAGCCCAGTGAAAAATCTATTTTGTTGAAAACTGTACCTTTGATAGCAGCATGGGAAGTGCAATAATGAAATGCTCAGTCAGTTTATTTCTGTCGTCTATCTGAGTTTTTCTTTCTTTTGCTGTTAAGACCTGGAAGTGATCAAACATAACTACAGTTAATACATTTTCTGCATAAATCATTCATTAACTTTTCTAAACATTGGATTACAAACAGAAACATGCAAGTGTACTTTTAATAAATCAAAAGAGGAGGGAATAAAAAACTGCAAACACATTTGGGCTAAAGAGTGATTAAGTGGGAGGACTGTGTGTCCTAAGAAGCTGTGATTGAAAAGGATAATACCCAGCATGACATTGTCTCCACACATCGACATCTTTTCAGGACTGAAAATATAACCCAAGTCAGTGGAAGTTTTGCTATTGCTTCCAATTGTACTGAACTCTGGCTTTCACACATTAAACCAAGCATTAATGTAAAACCTCAGGGCAAACTGAAGTATAATGAAGAAAACTAAAACCAAACCACATTGTAACAATGATTTTCATTAGCAGATTCATGGCCTCCTCTCTGAACTGGAATGGAATTCTCAGTGAGAAAGTACATCAAAGTTCACAGCGAGGTAATGAAGCACTAATGTTGTCAGAACAAAACTCCCTTGAAACAGTGACCAGAGAGACAATAATCAAACCAGCATGCTTCATCAAAGCTTAGATCTGGCTTTCTGGCTTCAGGAAGGAAACGAATACTTTTGAAAACAAACAATGATAATTATAATTGATAATTACCAACAAGTATCAACAAGCTAACTCTTGATAATCAAACTTGCTCTGCTTTTACACTTTCCATTCTAATGTAGTTTTAACATTAGGGGCTGATGATGTGGGTACATTACAAATATAACACAGGGCAGGTATGATAAAAAGAACATCCAAAAATGTATTTTATGCTGTAAAATTATATTGCTTAACTTGGTAATGCAAACCCCAAAATCAAACAAAGAGAAAACCAAAAACACGTCCGAAATTTCTAATGTTTTCCTTAGAAGTGTTGAGATGAAACAGCAATCACCAATTAAAAAACTCTACTGCAGAAGTGTCCAAATGTGCTGCTACAAGTATCTTCCACGCTCTGGTGGCAGCCAGGCAGCCCCACTCACCCTCTTGCCAGTGCCCCTGCCCACGGGGGGATGCGCCTCGGCAGCCTGTCTGATGGTGCACACCATGAGCTCGATCAGCGCGCTCTCCTGACGGTCCGACATCGCTGCGGGGAGAACAGGGCATCACCAGGGGACACCACGGGGACAGCAGGGGGACACACAGCGACAGGGGGACACCACGGGGACAGGGGGACACACAGCAGCACACAACACCACACACAAGGTACTTTGACACATTTATCGAGGCTTTCCTGCCTCCTCTTTTTGATTTGCCATTTGCATCATCTCAAAATGGACATGGCAGAAGTGAAAGAAGCCCACAGAAATGTAGGGTGAAAAAAAAGATCAATGGAGGGGAATACAAGGAAGTTCTACAAAATAAGGGAGAATCAGTGACAGACAACTCACTGTCACTTCCTCATAAATTCTCTTCTCTTTGGCAAGTGCTTCTGCTCACATTTGGAGGATCAAACCCCACCAGGCTAAGCAGAAACAAGGAAGCAAAGTGTCTAATTTCCTAAGAAAATTACCCTATAAATACCCTCACTGTAGCAGGTTACCAAAAGGTCAGCTTTTGAAGCACACCTTGCCAGGAACATTGATTTTTCAAACACCTAAGCCCTGTGAAAGTCCCTGAAGCTGAAGAATCCTGAGGAATTACAAAGGATCTTGAATGACACTCATTAACCTTAGAGACACTTTGCCCCCAGCCTCCCTGGCTATTTTGTGCACCCAGGTCTATTATTAGCAAAAGGAAATCTGAAATTAATGGTGAAAGAATTCCCTCTGTTTTTTCTCTGGAGAATTCATTGTGTTCACATTGCCTGGAAAATCCCCCTATTTAACTAGCATCACCTGAAGTGATGTTTATTCAAAACTGTACTAGCTATCTTATTTATCAAAATAGTTTTTTAAATACTCAGACAAAATCAAGTCTCAGCCATTAATATTAGGGAACCAGAGTACAGCAGACTTGACAAAAAAAAACCCCTCCAGAGTACAAATAAAAACAAAAATAGAGTACAAATTGCTGCTTTTGAAGGGAAGTACATTAAAAATAGATTAACCCAAAATCTTCAAATATGCTTTCCAAACAAACCACAACATAAAAAGATGTTTCACTATGGGTGGCAGAAGTATTTAAGGAATAACTAACAATAGTGTGCAATATCAAGGGAGCAGAGGATTAAGTCAATACCTTCTTCTCCTTGGACTGGCTCCTCCAAGAGCAATTCTGTCATACATTCCCAGTCTTTCAGCAGTTCTTGAGAGCTCTCCCACAAGCTGTCGACCAAATAGGCTGCATGTTCATGCAACTAGAAAATCCAAAGCAATCATCAGGACAGCTCTTGGTATAAGCACCAGTTCTTCAACTTTCACAATCATGTGGCCACAGAGAGTGTCCTGGGCATGTATCTTATGTTAGTTGGAAAGAACTTTCAGTTTAATTCAGGAAGGTTTTCTTCCAACTGAATGACACCAGTGCAATGGGGTTATGTTTTAACAGAAATGAAATAAAACCAAACTGAGCTTCTTTTGCACAAAGCTGCTTGTTTGTGAAAAATCTTTCCCCGAGTTTTGACCCAGAAGCTGTAAACTTACCTTCCCTCACTTTCTCACTGCATTACAAAAAGAAGGGATGGTGAGGCACAAGAGCTGCAACGTATTTGTTTTGAATAAGCTGCTATGTGCTCAGGAAAAAGGAGCAAAAACCCTGGTGATTTCGGGGGTATATATTTAACACTAACTTCAATTGCAAAAAATGTTTTTATGTGAATTAACACAACTGTTGTAAAGTGAGAAAAACAATCCATAGGCTTCTGCTGCTTTCTAAACCTATCTTTAACTACTAGCAACAAGTAACAAGCACAACACAGAGTCTGTGCTTGCCAGGGACTGATTCCTTAGCTGCAAAACATCTCCAAATGCAGAGAAGGAGGTGTCAGTAAATTCCCCTCCTCTGTTTCTGACAGCTTTGGGCAAAATGTCACAGAGTTACTGCTGCTGGGCAAGGCTCACTGCCTTGAATGCACCCCCAGGCTGCTGCGTTAAAATTTGCCCCACCACATGCAAACTCCCAATTCTCCAACTCTACTAAAACTGGAGTCAGGATATTCTACTCGGTTCCCAACAACTCTCTCAAAAACAGCAACAGTAGAAAGTGGCCCTGAGAGAGAAGTGACCCTCAGGGAGCAGCATGGGGGGCACTTTGCTGGTCTTGGCTTTGGGAATGGAGCAGTTTCTTTTCTCCTCAGGAGTACAGACAAGGGCAGTGCTCAGTAACTCCAATCACACTCACTAAGATCTAAGGTGTCTGCACCATAAAACACAATGAATTTTACAATCTAAGTTTTAAAGAAGCTGGAACTAAAAATCCATTCAGGTGGCATAAGGAAGGCTCACACAGGTAGAAATTTCATCCAGATTAATTTGTAGGTTTATGAGGTGTTTCTAAAAAACATGAACACTGTGCCAAAATTCTGTCCTTCTTTCTCAGCAACTCTGAGTGTTTCTTTTCATTCTCACAGTCAAGTTTCTTAAGGCTTCATAACAATTAAAATAACCAATTGTAATAGCTTTCCTCTTGCTTTTTACCCAAAATATAATACCCTCCCTTCTCTAGAGAAAAAATTCTGTCATTCTTTTCAGTCTACTTATTATCAAATCAAATGTATCATTCTGAACCGTCCCCCTCTATCTTAAGACCATCCTGTACCTGACAGTATCTTCTCAAACTTTCCTCCCATCACTGCCATTCCCAGTCTGTATTACTGTTACTACATGTACCATACAATTTCCCATAGATGCTGTCTCTATAAATCATGGGCACAATCCCACCCTGGATGTGTTCATCAAACACTTCATGTCACCACATCTATGCTTGTTTTCCTCATCCTCCAAGGTTTCCAAGATGCATCTGCACAAAGCCCTGAAAGACCTCATCTCATCTCACAGCTGACTCTGCTGAGCTAAGGACCCTCAGGTCTGAGTTCATCTATGATTCTAATCAGAATTGGAGCTATTTATGCAATTTTTATTCCATATTGATTCAAATTATTTATTCCACAAATAACTTCAGAGGTGTTCTGCTTGCATGGTTATGTGAGCAAAGAACAATTTACATTTGTGTGCAGCAATGCGCCCTGGCAGCCACCATAGCACCAGCAATGCAGTGTGAGTACAGTGCAAACATCCATGAGTTAAATAAATCATGAAGATTTTCAGATCAATTTCCTTAATGGACAAGGAAATGGAGGGGCAGAGAAAAGGGTTTACAGTATTTCTGAAAATATAAAACAAAAATAGAAAAGAAAGACAATTTATTACTGTATGTTGATAAATCACTAGTTAAGTTCCAGGTTTTATTAAACATTTAAAGGTTAAAAATTACTTTTTTACCTCACTTTCAAGAAAGAAAAGAACCAACATTCTAATAAGGTTTCCATTTGGGCTATTTCGCCCCCTCCTCTTTGCTAGAGCCTCTTCAGCTTGGGGATCATGTCTGCTGAACAGCCTGAAAATAAGCAGAAGGAGCTCATGGCTATCACAATTCTCATTTCTACAAAAATATGATGAGCATTCATTCTTGATATAGTAAATTTGTTCATAAAACAGTGCAAGTATCTCAAGCTATTTCTTTCAAGGGATAGAGGGCACAACCCCTGCCTGTTTGAAAAGATGAATTTATCTTCAGTCTTTCAGTTCACAAGGCTGGAAGAATTTCACACAGGAAAAAGTTCTCCAAAATCTACTTACATTGAAGGTTTTGCACAGTTTTCAGTATTTGCATTACTTGTACAGTTTTGTGTTTATAACTTATCCAGTCTTACACTGGGGGTAGCACCTACTGCACCAGTGCAATAAGAGCTAAGGTTGTATCACTCTGGCTGGGACATGGTGCAAACCAATCTGACATCCATCAAACAGCCAACCCCAGGTACCAGGAGCAGCATCAAAGATAAAGCCAGCTCCTACTCATTATTTGGGGTTTTACAGGTAAGTGACACACTCTGCACTGAGTTCCCTGATGCATGGCCCATCCCAAACTCCTCTCAATGCTCAGATTTTCCAAGAGACCTCAGATGTCCCAGTATTACTGTTACAGCAATGCCTGTTTTACTTTGAGAAGTTTGAAAGCTGTTCCTGGCTTTTGCAGTGAAATCACAAAGCAGATTAATACACGAAACACAGAAATTTGATTTCACTGCTGTAATTCACTGAAGAGAAGGACATATTACACACAAATGTTGTATTTTAGTTAAAAACATTACCTCATCCCCTCCTGCTTATCTTAACAGATAAGCAGTGAGTACTTCTGCAGGGGCTGAGATACCTTGCAAGCTGCACCTCAGGGTTGAGCCAGTGATTCTCTGTATTTGGTGATCCTTTATATCCTCTGTACTATTTGCTTTCCTTTGCTAAGCACAGAGAGCATGTCTGATGATTATCACAGAGAAAGTCATAGTGAAATGTATTAAATTAGGTGAGATAAATCACAGCTCAATTGCCTGAAATAGATTCTAACTTATTTAACTGGAGATTTTCTTTGCAGAAAGCAAGACAAAATTAGTTATGAATGGGACAATCTTGTCTCTGTGCTGTTAGCCTTGAGACATATTTACAGAACATAGCTTAGTACCTTGTAAAAGAAGTCAGAATGAAGTTTTGTTTTTATCCTAAGTGCACTGAGGTGCAGGTATCTCCTTATTTACCTTTGAGGCATTTTTCAAAAGTATTTTGTCACATGTTGATTAATAAAGGAATTTTAGTGTATATTTTAAATGAGAACCTAACCTTTTCCAATAACTAGTACAATGTCTTGTTGGTAATGGAGATCTGCACATATATTCCTTGAAACGGCTAATGCTTGATCACAAAGCTGGAATTCCAAAAATCTACCAATGAAAGCTTACAATTACAATGTGGAGTTGTAAATCCCTAATAAACCATAAAAAATTAGAGCATTAGCAAAGAAAACCAGATGTTTTTGTGTATTTTTTCCTACCTATATCTTGGCATGAAAAAAATAGATAACCGGGGTTCTAATATAAATCCTGTATACATGTAATAAAAAACTCTAATGTCACAACCCATGAGGGGAAAAAAAATCAAATTCCTGCTGATAGATTTTTAGCTGCAAACAATAAAAAGAACAGGCTAACTCCTACGATGTGGCAATGCTCTGGTCACAGTTACTGAAGTGGTGTGACTCACATCCATGGAAAAGCTGGCTCATGTCCTTTGGCACAGTGAGGACATAAGAGATGTAACCATAATGCAGTGTATTTTCAGGGGAAGGCAGTGAGTTTAGAAAGAAATTGTGTAACTAATGTTACATAAAAGCCTATAAAGTTCACAAGAGATAAATAAACTGGCTTGAAACTTGCTAGAAATTATGACTGTTGATGTATCAGGCAGATCACTACAGACTACAGGCCCAATAAATTTATTTTATCACATCGGGAATTCAGAAAGTGTTGCAGGACTTAAACCAACTTTAGAAGTTTGTGCAGTTTTTGTATATTCAATCCTCAAGAAGTTAGGAAATGCTATCTGAATTGTAGAGCAAGAAAAATGCATATTCAGTTTCTTAAAGTCCCCAGATCTTGTTTAAGCGAGAGAATAAAGTCTCTGGTTTAAATGAAATATCTGATTTGCTAAATTGTGATATTTCACTCCACTGCTTCTTTGCTTTTTGATGTTACTTCTTTGGGAAGCATTCACAAATCTGGTGTTATTCCAGGGCAACTGATGACTTACTTTTTGTGGAGGAATTCCCCAGCTGCTACTGCCACAGGCCGGTGTGCTGAGTACACCAGGTGATAAACATTCTCACAGTCTTCATTGGACAGAGCCTCCTCGCTGCCACTGAAAGAGTCACAGGAACACCTCAACTACAGCAGAGCTTTCATTCCCATCCCCACACCTCCCACAGCTCACTTGGGACACTACAAGGTTGGTTCACTTCCCACAGAATCCTACATGGTTGAACAAGGACTTCAAGGATCTTTGGTTCAACTTCAAAATACAGAGGTATTTAAAGGGCCTGTAAGACCGGAAGTTTCTCTGACTTCCTTCTCCCAGTTGTTTCAATATAGAGATAAAATAATATTATGAAAAGATCAGAATCACTGCATACAAACCCTCCCTTGCTTATTCCTTAGACCATCACACAAACTTCAATGCACATATTGCAAGATGCCAAACACTCATCAAACATCATAAACTAAAACCTGAAATCACAGAATCCTCTAGGCTGGGAAAGACCTCAATACCTCAATTGAGTCCAACCATTAACCCAGGCATCCAACAGAACCATTTACGTATCTGTACTCTAAATCATTTGGCCTCATACTAGACATCACTTTAATTGGTCATTCCCCATCAGGATTGCTCCAGTCACCCTTTTGGAGTTCCTACCTGCCCTATGAATATTGCCCTGTGCTCTTCAAGGTGACCCAGTCTTCTGGTGCTAAATACATTTAGCATTGCTTGTGCTTTCAATAGGCAACCAAAAAGGAAGCAGGAACAGACAAAAAACAACATGCATAGGGTAATTTTTGACCTTAAAATTTATTGTGTTCCCAAAAAATGCTAATAATGCAGGGAAGAGATGGGCTTTTTAGATCATATTTGTTATATTTATTTTACAAATATAACAGTAGATGC
>VWYP01021223.1:38694-48699 GCA_013400435.1 Pycnonotus jocosus | reverse complement strand
CTTCATTATGAGGGGAAGAGGAGGGGCAGACACTGATCTCTTCTCGGTAACAGGACCTGAGGGAGTGGCCTGAAGGTGTGTCAGGGAAGATTTAAGTTGGGTATTTGAAAAAGGTTCTTCACCCAGATGATGTTTGGTCACTGGAACAGACTCTCCATGGAATTGGTCACAACACCAGCCTGACAGAGTTCAAGAAGAATCTGGACAACATTTTCAGGCACATAATTGACTACTGGGGATGTTGCTATGCAGAGCCAGGAGTTGGACTCGATGATCCCTCTTGGTCCCTTCCAGCTGAGGATATTCTGTGATTTTGTGATTCTGTGATTCTGGGTTGCACAAGACTCAGTGCTGTCTTTAGCCATGACTTTTGAAAAAATGTTGTGACGTGAATCCAAGTTGGGTTTTTTGGGTTTTGTTTTGTTTTGTTTTGTTTTGTTTTAAGTTGCTTAAACTATAAGAAGAAGGAGGAAAAAAAGCTTGAAATGGATTGCCCACCTAGCTAAATCTTTTCAGCCATCTCACTCTGCTGGCTCCTCCCCAACACATAGGAGAGAATTCACCTATCTTCCTTGTCACAGGCTTTCTATAAGCCTCTCTGTCTCCCATTCAATATGACAAGATCAACTCCCAGATCTGATCACTCACAATGATCCTACAGAGCTCCATGATGGATCTTCAACACAAACTCTTTTCTGCTTGTTCTGATTATCATTTAAACTCAGCTGGCAATTAAGACCAACTCATCTGCCCACTCACTCCCTCACTAGCAGGACTAGGGAGAGAATCAGAAGAATATAACTTAGAAAACTCATGGGTAGAAGCAAAGACACTTTAATGAGTAACTGAAAGCCACACACACAGAAGCAAAGCAAAACGAGGGATTCAGTCACCACATTCAATGGGCAGGCAGTTGTTCACCCATTACCAGGAAAACAGGGCTCAAGCCCACACAATGGTGATTTGGGAAATGGCATCAGCCCATATGTGCCATCCTTCCTCCCTCTTCCCCCAGCTTTATTTGCTGAATATGATGCCATATAATTTAGGAAATCCCTGTGGTGAGTTGGGCTCAGCTGTTCTGGCTGGGTTCCCTCCCAGCTCTTTGTGCACCCTGAGCCTTCTTACTGTCAGGGTGGTGTGAGAAGCAGAAAAAGTCTTGATGGTTTTTCATGGCTGCTCAGCAATAACCAAAATATCCCTGTGTGATCAACACTGTTTCAGCACAAGCCCAAAACATGGCCCCATACTAGTCACCATGGTGAAAATTAACTCTGTGCTCTAGGACTTGAACACTGCTTTATATTTTGTTGCTCTTCACATCTCCTGGGGGTTCTCCTGCTCTGCCTCAGATCAGCCTCATCACCTGTCCTCTTGACACCTACAAAAGACTATACTTTTCTTAGAGCTAAGCTACTAAGTCTTTGGCTCATCAGGCAGGATCTTCTGCGCTGTAATTCACTGTCTGACAATATTAATTTGTTTCTTTTGTCTTACATTAGTTATCAAAAAAATTTTTAATGAAGTTTCTGTATATAGCTTCAAGTTTCGAGACATTGGTTTGGTTTCAGTGCTCTAAACAGGAATATTACCTCTAGGGAAGAGAATTGGAAAAGAGCACCACAGTTGAATAGCTATCACTGCTACTATTTACTGAAGAAACAACACACAGCAAGGCTTTGGGAAAATCAGTGCATAATTGTACTGTGGAATGCAAAGAAGAAATAAACAACTGAATGGAGAAAAGAGCAAAATAGGAATAGGACAGAAGAAGACTAAGATAGTACAGGAAAAATGAAAAAATAGGAGATAAAAAGGAAAGAGTTAAGCTGAAATTGAAGTAAGAACAACAGAGAACCTGGGAAAAAGACAATATTAAAAAAATCAAAATCTCTACAATCTCTGAAAGCTCATTTCACTGATGCACTACTATATAATCAAGTTGAGCTGATGGATATTAGACTGAATTTTAGATGGATATTAGATGGATTTTGCCACATTTTTCAAACTTCCCTGTAGAGACTCAGAAAGCTATTTCCATCTGCCTACGAGCTCAGCAGCCCAGCCTGGATCCTCTCTCACAGTAGCCCTGTCCTAGGAGACTGGGGGAGCTCAACTCCAGATCCTCCCATGTACCCCTGTGCTTCCACCCACACACTCCATCTCCTCCTTGGCACAGCACAGCTAGTTTCTCTGACACTCTTTAGTTTGGATGTTCCCAGTCTTTCTTCCCCCAGTTTTTCCTGTACAAACAACAGATTGCATTGCATCTGACACGTCGGTTTGATCTACAAAGGGAAAACCAAACCAACAATCCTGCTTTTCTGTTCCTTCTGTCAGGCCTCCCATGCCTCCTTTGCCAGATGTTTTTTTCTTGGACTTCTTCCTAGAGATTTCTAATCTTCAGTCCAGCTATTTAACTTGGCTTGCTATTGGCTGTCTGTGTTTCTTCTACATTGCTTTACAAACACCCTGATCCATTCTGCTTAAAGCAGGGAGACATTGCTCCCATTTCAAACACAGGGGAAAATTAAGGAGGGAAGTTGTGACATTCATAGAAAACACTTTGCCTGCACCAGACCACAAAACCACAGTGTGATCTCTTATTATTACTGTAACAAATGTTCAGTGTCAGCTTCTCATTCCCAAATTTCTTTGTCTGAGTGTCATGCACACAAAGTCTCCAGTGCCTGTTTATTTTGGGCATAAACAACTTCCTTAGAGCCTGGAGTGCAGTGACATTTATAAGTTAGGAGACACTCAGTGAACTCCATATTGCCTGGCAATATAAGTTAAAAAATCAACTACAAGTACTTCATCCTGGCGAATTGAATAAACTGTTTTGTTTCACTCTGCCTTTTTCCAGGAATTATGCAGTCTTGAATATGTGAAAGGTTCAGGTTGGTGGCCTGGTGGGTTTTTGGGTTTTTTTCCTTGTATTCTTTGACGAAATGGAAGTGGAGAGAATTTTCAACAAATAGCATGGGAGAGTAAAAGCAACTAATTCAGCTTAAAATACTGAAATATAGAGCTAATTTCTGTAGATAATTATTTGAAATTTGAATATCTGTGGAAATATGTATTTGTCAATCAAATAAGTGCTTTTTTTGGCCAAGCTGTGTTCCAAAATGCTGTTGTGACTACTACTGAATTAATTTGCTTCCACTCCTTTAAACAAAAAAACCCAAACAATTCACATACATGCTCCCTTCTATCTGAAATAAAAAATTCTGTTATATGTTGATTTCGACTCAAAATTAAGCCTACCAGTTTTTACATGAATTCTCTTAATATGAGCTATTCCCATTATAGTTCATAAGTAAGATTGTCTTTTTGCATGCTTAACCAAAAACTGGATTTTGTAATTGCTGTCGGAAGTGCTGTCACATCTGGGAACAGAAACAATGTTACTATAATTTCACTGTTTCATAACAACTAAAATGGATAAGATTTAACTTAATTATGTGCAATCCTTAAAGTAAACAGCACAAACTGAAATTGGCTATGTAAGTTTGAAAAAAAATATGTTCTTGGACACTTCAGCAAAAAGAACTAAATTCTCTGATTAAATTGCTTGGTCTTGTTAATCTTTTATTAATAATGTATTCTGGATGGTCTTTAATTTTCTGGAAAGCACACAATTCTTATTTCACTTAATGTACATTCCACTCTTCTCTGAAATGATCTAAAGAAAAGAAAAAAAATGTTTGCTCTACTGAAGCATCTTTTTTAAGAGAAGGAAGGTTTTTTTAAACCTTTTCTGTCCTGCAGGATGCTGGAAAAGGCTACTTCCTTGCAGCAAATATTATAAGTACTTGGAAGGCAGATTTGATCACATAATGAGTAGTGAAGTACATGTTATGAGCAAGTCGGGGGATATTTGTCAGCAGTTGTTTTTTCACCTGGACAACATTTTTTACATTATTAGAAAAGAAACAATTACAGTTATCATCTCCCTGACAATATACAATTGAGTCAGTTCTGTAGTAAAATCACCATCATAATTGGTATTGGTGATTCATTGACAATTTTTTTCCAATAGTAATGAAGGAAGTATTCAATGCATCATTGCACATCTAAGTACACACATATTTTTCTGATTCATCCAGTCTTTTATGACATCCAGATCCCTAAAACACAGAACTCTTTTCTTCCCCAGGCCTTCTAAGGTGAATCTATAGAACACTCATTCAGAAAAGCAGTATCAGATTAGACAACCTGAAAGGAGGTCCTGTGTCTCTTTTAACACAGCTCTACAAGATAATAATGTACAGAGAGCCCAAAGTAACACTCCTGGCAGTAGAAGTGTATTGACACAAAATCTTGCTGGTTTTCAGAGCTCTCCTGAGATTAGGTAAATTGAAATAAGATAATTAACATATTTTGTAAATTAACATGTAATATCAAAGATTAAAAAAAAACTCCTGGAAGGACCTGAAATCCCCTCGTATTCCTTGTCTTAGTTGCAAATGCATCTACTTTTCTATCTGTCTCAAAGCAATTAACTTCATACATAACTCCAGTGGTCCTTATAGGAAATACACTTCTTCTTAACATTTTTTGTGGGAATAAATTAGAATTACATCTGGCCCTGAGGGATTTCTCCTGTATATAATTCCTAGCATTGTGCTGGTCTGTGTTAAAAAAGAGATGTTGTGATTATCATCTTCTGATAATTTTTGCAGCAGGAGGTCTCTTGCAAATTCCCACCAATAATTTGACTCTCTAACAACATTTATACATTTATTTAATGAGTATTCAGACTAGTTTAGTCCTGTAAAGTCATTGCTTTGTGATTTGTTTGTATTCATTCTACTGGAGCTCATGTTTAGACATATCCTCAGGTTGTTCCGAGAGAGAGTGATGATTTCCTAGATTGCTAATGTTTTGATGTCTTGAAATTGGTACTACAAATGGCACAGACAAAGACTTTTTGGCTAGGTTATTCACCAAATGCCTGTGTTCTGGTTCAAGAATCTAAACCTTCATTTCCTGATAAAGACTATTATTTTCCTCTTTCCGTTTTACTTAAGTTTAGGGTAAAAATCCAACCAATTACTTGCAAATATGACCGATAGTACTTAATTCTTCAGAGCTGCACTGCTTAGCTGTTTGGTATTGATGAGCCAAAGCAGATTTTTGGGGTTGTTTGATCTGTCTTTGTAAGGTGGGCTTGCATGTGGGTCAGCTGTCTCATGCGGGAAAGCACCAGGATGGTCACAGTACTCCAGGAGGAGATGATTTCATTGCCATCACATCGTGGTGAGGCACATTGCCAGAAGGTAGCACTGAGACTCCTGTCTTCCCAGACCCTTCACAGTAAATCCTCTCTCAATCACATCTGAAAAAGGGACCATAAAAGTTCTTCCCATAATTTATCTTTTTTGTATTTGCCTAAAACATGGTGAATACATTCAGATTCAGGGCCATCCATCAGTGAGTTTTATGGGGCACCCATGCTGAAGTACCTCCAAAGATCTAAATACTCATTGTTCAAAGCTTTATTTAAAGATCAGTATAAATAATAAATACTTCAACTATATTTTAATTTCTAAGTCCCTGTAAGGCAGCTGAAGTGAGGGTTTCCTGTATTTGTACAAAGCCCCTCTCTCTCACAGGCAGTATTCCTCCTCCCTGGTGCTTAGAGTTGTGATTTTATAATTTCTAAAGCTCAAGGATCTCTCAAACAAACAGAAAGATAGTTCCTCACATCAGGAGTTCACAATCTAAATCATGAAGCCTTGGATTCAAAACCCACTGCTGACACTTCATTTAGCTGAGTTGCACTTGCACATTCTAGCAGCAAAAGCTTAACCTTGTGTTCATAAAATCAGGTGTTGCTACTGAAATATTTTAACCTAGTGAATTTGATTAAATGATTTTGCAACAAGAGGAAAAGTCTGCTTGTCTGTTGAAGTGTCCTAATTTATTTCAATGAAGTTCCATAACTACGAACAGAAATAAAAATTTTAAAAGCCAAACAATTATATAATCGCTTCATTGGGGGCATATAACTCAAAAAGCAAAGTGTTTACATTGTTCTTCTTTAAGTAGAAAAGCAAGAGCTGTAGATTGAAAGGATATAAGAAAATTAAGCTAAAGCAGCACTGTATGCTTCCAAGTGCATATGTGAGCCAGAACACTCTTTGTCATCATTCTCTCTGGTAGGCTGTCTTTCAGCTTATCCTTCTGCCATTAAACTCAAAGAAGCAAAAAGGCTTTACATGCTTTGTATTCCATCAATTATCATTACATCCTTAGTACTGCAAATATAAGCACTGAATTTTTAAATATGTTGAGAGGTGTGGGAATTAATGTCTTCTCAGTATGCATACCACAGGCAAATAACATATTCTAGATATTTCATACTTGCAGTGAAGATACAAAACCATAACTCTCAGGACTGCTGTCTCCATAAGGAAAATAGTAGAATGTACACTATATATTTTCCAGATCAGATTTTCACTGTTTGACAGTTTTGAGCAGTTAAGGTTCTTGGTTTGCTTAATGATTACTGTCTTTTTCTGCAGTAAAATTTTTGTTTTGTTTCTCTTTACCAGATTTACAGGACATCATTGCTCAAAATGACATCTAAGCCAGACTCTGAAACTAAAAACTGTTAAAGGAGAACAGTAAACATCTGCCTCATTTTGGTGGAGTGGCTTTTGGCTCCTGCTGTGGGGACACAATCAGGGCCCAGACAGAAAGAACAGTGCTCATCTCTGTCCAGCCCTAACTCAACATGATGCAGCTGAGGAGATCCTGGAAGTTAGTACAGATGATATTTCACAGAACAGTTTCCCCACGTTTTGCTTTTTACTTCTCCACAGAGAGTAGGAAGGCTCTGACACAGCTCACCCTGCAGGAGACCCCACTGTGGATATGCAGGATACAGAGTCAGAGTGAGTCACTTCCATGAGGCGCCGCTAGCTCTTTCTCTGAACACAGAAACAATTATATAAATCTCCCCTTTTCATTCTCAGCGCACTTAGAGCAACTCCCATAGAGTAATAGTAGAATCAAAGCCACAGAGCTCCTGCCCTGGTAATCTGTGTCCAGGTAATGGAGGCTTTTATCTCTCAGTTCTGAACTAGAATGAAAAATGTAATGGTTGCATATACTATGTACATTCTCAGCCATTTCTCAGATTTTCTATAATCTCAGAATACCAATATCATGTCTGTTCCTCAACAGACTTACAGTAAGTCAAGAATTTCAAGAACAATCACCAAACTGTTTCAGATTCTTCTATCATTTTCACACATGATATTCTTATTAATTTCCTTATTGAGCACTGAAGTAGGATGTTTATTACTTATCGTTGCAAAATACACTAAATAAAATGAAAACCACCATTAACAAGGTTTTTGTGAATTTATTTCACCTACAAAGAACGTAAGTCTATTGCCCTGAGATCTACCTGCATATTTATACTCTGTCAGATGTTCTTATCAGAGGCTTAAACAGACTGCACCATTCCTGTGCCTCTCTCCCAGGCTGTGCCTTCTCCCAGACCCAACCACTGGAAAAATCAGTTCATGGGACTAATCTCAGCGTGACACTTCTACTTTATCCATCAAATCTAGTGAGATGCAAGGGTCCTAAAAAGCAAGAGTGAGATCAGCCAAACTTGTGTCTGAGTGAACACAGCCTTGCTAGCTGGGGTATACTCACCAGGACACTTCTGCATCCTTGGTGCACCTCCATTTGGTTAAATTAGTTCTGCACGCCCTCATGCCAAGTCTGAATTTGTCTGTGGTCAGATGAGTGCCTTGTCACATAGCTGTGAACAGATTTCTGCATCTGTAACTGTTTGCAGGCTCTGATCCAGGGGTTGTTGGAATCACCACTTTCCAGACAAGTTTTTAGATTGTTTCTTTTCAAGAGTTTCACCCACTTGGCATCTCAGCCTCAATTTTTGTCTACATTAATTTAGATATGAATCGCTGCCACCACTTGGTCACCACGATGTCATTTACACTAGAATCTGATCTACTGCACCACAAAATCTCCAGACTAATTCTAAATTAGCTCAAAGTCGCTTGGAATTGAGCAAAAACATGTTTATGCATGTGTATTTTTATATATTCTTGTCAACAAGTTTTAAAATCATATTCAAATTCAATCCTCTTGCTTGTATGCCTAATTTGACCTGTAGACACATTATGTTATTAGAATGTCATTGCAGATTGTGCTTTGATCTATACATTCCTTTTCCAAGTTAGATCAAAGCCTACAGGATCAGAAACAAACCTGAAGGGAAAGAAAAATAAAAAGTGGACCATTTTTGTTAAGATATTTTTCATTATTATTCCTACATTTAGGTTATTTGAAGAGGGAGGGAGAGGTGGTACATGTGCAAATAGCTTATAGGTCCAACCTACTCACAACTAATTGTCATGAAGCTCAGGAATACAGCAACACATGAGGCCTCCACTTATTTTAGGGGTAACATGTTGTACTTTCTGTCAACTTCCAAAAGAAAACAAATACTGTTTTCCTGTAGAAATCTAGATGGACTGGAAAAACAGTGGAGGGATGAACAGAAAAGCAAACAAATTCTACGAAGTGGATGTTGATTTTACCTCTCTCTGAACAGTGTCCAGGAATTAAATAACTGAACTATGAGGCTACAGCAAGTGGCTGAAACTTCTTAGATCTATACATAATCAAGTTTGTCTTCACACTTTTTCTAACATATAGATGCAAATTAAAATTAATAAGATGTAATAATTTACAGAAATATATTTGTTACTGTGTTCTAGCAACACTTATAATCCATGCTTCAGGACCTTGGGGACCAGTGGACTATTTCTACAGTTCCCAAAAAAAGGAGTTAAGGATGTCATCTCTGTAGCCAATTGGTTTATATACTCACAACATTCTCTGGAAAATGTTGAGGGATCCTGAAACTGTGCCCAGTGAAACCATAAATCTCCATTTTATGCTACTTCAAAATTAGGGTATCTCAGATGAGGCATCAGAAATAAACAGTGAAATAATTCGTGGTTTGGATTGCTGGAGGCCCCTTTTTTTAAGGGGCAACGCTGACCAGGTTTGTACAGTGGTAAAACACACCCAAGCCCCCGGTGACTCCGTGTGAGCAGCATCCCTGCTGGCAGGCGGTGAGATTAAGTTCTTCCCCTGCGGATCCTGTCGGGAGCCCTGCCAGCCCCCGGGATGCAGCTCGGGATGCCTCAATCTCCAGTGCTGAGCGTGCCAGCAGCATATGGTTTTTGTGTTTCACCTCAGCTGGGAGTTGCGCGGCCTGGCCAAATGTCGGAAGCTGTGTAAACAAATGTACAGATGATTTTTCGGGTTTTTTTTTCTCGTGCACAGCGGAGCTGTAACAGCTGTGTTCGTGTTTGCTCAGCATGAGCGTGACTGTGTTTGAGTGACCAGAAAGTTTGGGGTGGTTAGTTCAATTTTTGTTTGACTTCCATTTTTTTTTTTTTTTGTAATAGAGAGGAAAGAATGGCTTTAAATTCCCCAGGAACACAAAAGCCCTTCTACATTCCTGTTGAAAGTGCATCACTGCTAGATTTCTTATAAGCTTCTTGAAGCACATCATCAGATTTCTAAGAATAGAGCATTATTACATCTTATGCACTTTTCCAAAACACAGGGGGTTTTCCGAGCGTCAATGGATAGGACCAGTTGCTAGAAAATATGATGCTTTTAGATCATAATTTTTTTTATATATGGAAAAAGAGCATTCTGTCATGCACAGAAGGATTTGTGTAAAGCTTATGCACTGGTGATACAATTCATTGATATTATTTTTCAAATGTTTTCTTGCTATACTCTATTTTTTTTTTGATCTTGAAAGAGAAAGAGAAATCCACACCACTCACAATTTGACACAGAGAAACATTGTTATATGCCTCTTCTTAAAAGCATCATTTTTATAAGCATATAATGATCAGTACCTATTTTATAATATATAATTATATGTATAAATAATTATAATATATGATAACTATGTGTTCCCAGAGTATTTCTTTG
>VWYP01021223.1:0-30967 GCA_013400435.1 Pycnonotus jocosus | reverse complement strand
CAGGATCATCTCTGCTCCAACAGAACCACATCTGTCACTCCAGGAGGATTTATTTGGGCTGCTCCCAACACCCTGACCAACAGGGTGTCAGGTTATATTCTGACTCTGTCAGCGTTTTTTGTTTTGTTTCCTTGCTTTTGTGTACTACATTTTAATTTTTAATATTCTTAGTAAAGAACTGTTATTTGTATTCTCATATCTTTGCCAGAAAGCCCCTTAATTTCAAAATTATAATAATTCAGAGGAAGGGGGTTTAGATTCTCCATTCCAAGGGAAGCTCCAGCTTTTCCCTGGCAGACACCTGTCTTTCCAAACCAAGACATTTTGGCAGACCTGGGCCAGCTCTCTCACAGCTTGTTGGTTGCTATCAGGTGTTAGGGAGTCACAAAAACTTGCATCCCTGCTGATGGCACTGCATCAGCGTTGTGGTTTTGTGAGATTGTTGTGGTGGACCACATCTGCAGGAATCCTGCTTCTAAACATCTCTCTGGAAAAATAAAGGAGTTGTCAAAGTTATTTAGAGAAAAGTAAGATCTCTAAAAATGCAGGCCCTTGGTCTGACCTTGGAGATGTGCTGATAAAAAATCTTAAAGAGTTTTTGATGATAAAGTAATTGGAAATTACTAAATGCTTAAATACTTAATAGAGCATCATATTGAATGGTTGAACAAACATGCTCTGTAGCTGAGGGAGTCTATGCACTTTCAGCTCATCAGGATCTATGTGAGCCCTTCAAAACTGGCATGTACAAATCCACATTTGCTCAAGCTCAGGCGAAGGATGAGGAGCAGGGTGAGAAACTGAGATGAGAGAGAGAAGACAGAAGGGGACCAGGAATGTCATTATCCTTACAAAAGGAAGGAAATAGTTTTCCTGTCATCACACAGCAAACAGATCTCCAGTGATGGCTTGAACACCCAGAACTGAGGATTACATAAGTATTTGCATCAGGACAGATGTGAAGTTTCTATACTGACTGTCCCAGTTACAGTTTTTAGAACACTAAGCATTGTTTCCCTTATGTAAATAACTGCATATATGAATTGTCAAATTATAAATTGCATTTTATGTATTACAGAAATTATGTATTGATATCTCATAATTGGAGTTTTAAGGTATATATTGTCCAAACATGCAAATAGATTCCTGATTTCCTTACCATTTTCAAAAGTACTGATATAGTAGTTTAGGTATTCACATTCCTATATATCTTGACAAGGGCAGTGATGTAACCTCTGTTTGAGTAAATAATTGTAGTATAGTGGTTTGAGCCTGTGTAACAGTTGAGAAAAAAACAGAGATCACAGTAACACAAAAATCATGCAACTATGTGGTGGCACCAAGCTTGCCCTTGAAGTGCTGTTGTTTGATTGCTTTTTTCTTTATCATTTTACAGACAGCTAAAAGGCAAGTGAAGTTACTGAAGCAGTAAATAAACAAGAAATAGAAAGGACTAAAAACCCTCACAATTTATCCTGAAAGGAGAAAGTCAATATATTTGTGTTTCTCACAACAAAAAAAGAAAGTCAAAACTTATGGGACAAACAACTCATCTAAACAAAAAAGCTTAAAAAAATGTTTGTCTGGAAATATGTAGGTGTATGCCTGCATACCTCCACACATACATAGACACATATATAAAGTGCATGCAGAAATTTAATGTGACAAGATGTTAGCTTCATCTGCTTATATTGATGAGATCATATGGGAGATGAAGTAATAGAAAACAAATTGGATTAACAGTTTTCTCACTCACAGACCTGCTACAAGGTGTTTTGAAAGTCATTGTGTTTTCCTCTTCCTCTTTCTTTTCCTATTTAGATACTAATATAAGCCCCAAACTCTTGACAGAGCTTGCTGCATGGCTGCAGAAGGCTTTGCTCTGTGGAATCCCAAACTAGCTGAAATCTCTTGGCTTTGATGTAGTAACAATAACAGATAAACCCATTTTATTATTTTCGCAAATACAAGTGCATTTTCAATAACTGAATGTCACACTCTTCTGGACATTTTCCAGATGAGTTGCAGTATACCACCTGGATTTAACCTAATGACAAATTCTGGATCTTTGCAAGACTGCTCAGGTACTGTGAAATGTTCAACCAAATGAGCATCTAAGGTCCCTTCCAAAACAGGCTGATTTATGGTGTCATGATTTAGCAAATGAAATTTGGACCTCTATATGGCAAGCAACAGCAAAGATTGAACCATTTGGCCAAGCTCATTCCTCAGGTGATGGATATCAGTGGGACTGTAGAACAAGTTATTTTATTTCATCCAATGGATATAATTTTGCCTATTTTGTTTTACAAAATGTTCAGTAAGAGCAACTAGAGGATTTCACAGACTAATATATCACTTTTAGCAATGATGGGAAACAGAACAGAGTTCATCATACCAGGTTAAAATTTCAAGGAAATGCAGCGTCTATATAAATGTTATTTCTCCTGTTGGCCTTAGTAAATTTGGTGATAAAAATAAAATTGAGAACCAGAAGAGATTTCTGGGCCTTGTGAATTCCATTTTCTGAATTAATAATGAAGAGGAATTGTGTTTGAAAGTGCTTGTTGCCCCTTAACAGGAGATTTGGAAGGCTAAACAAAGCAATGGGATTGAGTAGCAGACTGAATAAAAAGCAACCAAATAAATTTAACTGATGGAATGAGGAATAAGTAGGACAGTAGGAATTCTTCTGTGCCTGGATCTTCCTGATCTTCCTGGATCTCTGAGTCTAATTTTAGATAATGGTAGTAAACTTTCAATCATCCTCAGGTAACATCTTGAAGATGGTGAAAAGTGCTATAAAAGAGATGTTCAACACTTTAAATAGCAGACTGTTTAAAAACAAACCCAGATGTATAATTTGGTGACTTGACAAACTATCTGTCTTGATTTTCAGATGCATTGAAAAAGTACCACAATCTTGCACAAGAGTTAGCAGCCATGATAGTTTGAAAAATAAGTTTAAGTGAAGGTGTTTAACATGTTATGTGCAAATCAGGATTCAAGCAGTTTGTATTTACATTATCTCTTTGCGTGGGATTTCTCTCTGACAAAAAAGCATGTTTCACAAAATGTTGAAGACCGCTTCAGTTTATGGTTTTGTGATTTGGGTGAGTGCTTGGAAAGCTGAGAATGCCAGACTTCCTCAAAAAGAAATGCATTTTCACAGACAAAGCCAATGGCTACATTTTCAAGAAGAAACAGAAGGAATAATGGAGGAAATTGTCCCACATGTTGTCTCTAACATGAGACCTTTCTCACATCTCCCTCTACTACTACCAGGCAAAACCAAAAGTTATCATCACTGCACCTAACAGCTTGACAAATATTCCTTCTTCTTCTTCTTAGCCAGTAATACCTCACCTGGCTGCAGACACACAATCCATTGCTCATACCATCTCTTTGCTGCCTAAGAAGGTGCATTGGTTCCATTCACAAGTTCAAGTAATGCAGAGCACAAGTCTGTCCACTTGCTAGGACCGCAGCAAGGTTGGGAGCTGATCCTGTGTGTAAAGCCCTGGGAAGTTGTGTAAACTGGTATCCAGCCAGGATTCTGGCCTCTAACCAGAGCACTGGTCATGTGCCACTGCCCAAATGCGAGGCACTTTTCTACATTTCAATATTTCTGCATGATTCTGTAGAGCATTGCTTGCCACCAACCCCCAGCTGGTTTTGTCCTGCAGGGGTTATCCTGCATGAAAATTGTACTGCAAGGCATGCCTTACATGGGTGGCTTTGAGCACACCCATGTGTGTTCAAAGGGTGTGCTCATGGGTTCAAGTATTAAAAAAGGTTTCTATTTCTATACTTCTGGTTTACAGCACCACAAGCTTTCTTTGAGAAGCTCAACTAGATGATTGATACGTTGAGCTTCATGCGTTGCAAGTGTCCCTGACCAGATGTCACCTGCTGCCTTATAAGCTCAGTCCAAAAGTTAATATAATTGATACATAAATGTCCAGGTCTGAGCCATGCAGTGAATACTCTATTGGCCTTAGAAGTTCAGAGACCCTAAATGTACAGATAGACATAGGGAAACACCTGGCACAGGGAGTTAAATATAGGTTGGGTGAGCAAGATATTAAGGCAAATTTAGACAGCCCAAAGTTCCCTGTACTCACAAAAAGTGAACATGGCTGTTGCCTATGATAGTGATAGAATTAACTGAGACAAATTGCTGCTTCAAGTAATTTACTGCTGGTTGTAATGATTCTTCACTGCCAGTGCATTACCAGATAAATGACTCATCACTTAGGGTATGAGCAACTGGCTTTTCAAGCCATTCTTTCAAGTGGGCAGAAAGCCAGCTGCCTCGACAGGCATGCTGCAGTCTCTGACTCCTGGATCAGCACAGCACCCCAGGAGCCTCTAGCCGAAATATGATGAGCACAATCTGCTCCAAGTCAGTGCCAATTACAGATAACCTTCCATTACATTTTCAGTGCGCAACTAAGAGAAGGTTGCTCCTCTACAGCACTTTTGTCTGGTACAGGAGCCTTTCAGAGCACAAACTGCCTATTGAGGCAAAGATTGAAATGAGGAATTGGTCACAGCTGTGCCTTTCACCTCTGAATGAAATGTGGGACATTTCCAGCCTCAGAGCTCTGCTAGGTTGCATGTTCTCGTGATTTGCTGCTGTTGGCAAGGCTTGGTGACCAGTGCAGCACAGGGCTCTGTAAATGCCAAGACTGCAAGCTGATTACAGTGCTGGAGCTGTTGAAATGTTGCCAAAAAAGCCATGTCTCTACAACTATTGCCCTGCTGTGCACTTGTTAAAAGGTTTGGGATCAACTAGACAAACTGTTCATTCCTTTTACTCACATATTACTTAGCTAAGTAGCAGTTTTTTCTAAAATGTTTCTAATGTTTTCAAGGGTCTGCTCAAGGAGTAACCAACCACTACTGAGGATGACTAATAGCAGTACAGTTTGGGGCTTTGCTGTCAGTGGTATTTTGCAGCTTTAGGGATTTCTCCTATTAAAATCATGTGGACATTTTGTAGCCAGTTTCAACATGACTGTGTGAGTATTAAAAAACTCAAAATTAATGCAGTGATATAGAAAATTCTCCATTAATATCCTGGCTATCTAAGAACTCTGTTCATCACAAGACAAGAATTTTCTACAAGAACATTGCCCAAGGGTGTTCAAAATTTTCATCTATAGAGAGTGTTACCACTTATGTTTTGTGAGTTATTTTAGCCAGCTGCTTCTTGTACCAGTTTTGACAGACATACGGTGAAATTTGTCCTTCAGCCCAGAATGCAAAAGAAGTCCCAGTTCTCAGACTGCCTTTCTCTCAATCCTTAAAGATTTTGTTCTTAATGGTTGCTGTTATAGTGCTATATATAACTTTCCTGTGTATCTGTGGAAGGTCTCAAGTCAAGGTCTCAATTTGTAACTATGTTGTTGGTCTGCTTCAACAGAAATTGCACGGGTATTCTGCTATTAGAAGGTGTTTCATATATTTCTCTGCTCTCAAAAATTGTCTCCTAAACAGTCCCCTGTATCTCCACATGAAGTACCAGCACTGTAAATATCATGGTTTGTAAGAGCAATCACAAAGGGAAAATATATGAGCTGTGACAGGGAAGGCAGTTGTTTTGTTGCTTAACTTTGGGCAGGATGACAGAATTTTCTTAGCCCTTCCAAAAAGCCCTTTAGAAGAGGATTTATTTCACAAGATTTTATTTCTTTGTGTAAAATAAACCTTTGTTATGTATTTTTAGATTAAATAATTCCACATTAATATGCTGTAAACTGACCTGCTGTTGGCTTAACTGCAGGAAATCAGATTTTTAAAGTGACATTAACAAAAGAGTTAATAAGCAAAATAGTAGTTAGAAAACTTTAGTACTTATACTGACAGACTCAAATTAGTTTACCGTTTTAGCAGGGAAGTTTGAGGTATAAAAATGCAAAATTTCTGATGAGAATTGGTATGAAGGCATACTCTTACATTCTTGTATGATTCTTCTTTTTGCTGAAGACATGTACAGTACTAAAAAATTCTAATCCATTCAAAATACTGGGGTCCTACAGTTGTTCTTCTCGTATACATTAATAGCTTATATATGGAGAATTTTATATTTCTGTTTTGATCCTCATGGGTACTGCCATGAAATAAATCATAACAAAGTGAATTCAGCTGGAGAAATTCCGTAAAACTGTGGGACTGGGGCACAAAGATGAGTGCACAGAAGTTTTCATGTCCAGTTTGTAGCTGGCTGACTGTGCATATGCAGAATCGCTGTGGTTGAGACTTTAAGCGTTAAAGACTTAATACTTTAATCAGCAATACAAATGGACAAGACTAGCAGCTGCGCTATCTTTTCTGTCTGTGTTTCAGGAATAAACATGATATCCAGGAAGCTTTTATGTGCTGGCCAGAGGCAGGATGAAAATCGTGTTCATCAGCGACACAGAGAAAATAACCAAATTGTGGCAACAGAGGGTCAGTTTTACTTTCCTGCTACATGAAGTGAAAAATAAGAAGGAAGAATTATCCTTGGTGTATTCTCAATCTCTTCCTCAATCTGACTCTTGAGCATCAAAAGCCATAAATCATAATCAGAGCTTCTGAGGTATTTTTCTTTCAAAGAGTCTCCTTTAAATACTCATAAAATATTTAATAAATCGTCAGTCTGGGCAGTGAGCCAAGAAAACATCATTGGCAATGCTGCAGTACAGTTCAAGACCCCAGCACAACCCCAGCAGATCACCAGACTGTGGTGATACAGAGCAGGGCATGGAGCAGATGGCTGCAGACAGGAGTCTCTGTCCCAGAGGAGGAAGGGACACTGTACCTTTGCAAGCACAATTTACAGGACATTTACAGAACCACAACACACGATGCAGATTTCTAGTGGGCATTAATAACACCTAGTATATACTTTCACTATATTCCTGTGGGAAAATTGTTCTAAATAACGCAGTTATTTCTATTTTGTTTATACCACATACATCACATAAATAACATACCATCCCACAGATAAAACATGGCTTTGGATTAACTTTCTAATGCATTGAGGCATTTGCCAAACTACATTTGAACATTTAATTTTCCTCAGCCCCATCTTGTGTTGCATTTGATCCTCCTCACACTCAACACAGAGCTGTCAAATGTGGCAGTGTAGCACCAGCTTATTTCCTCTCCAGTTTTCTGATTTTGCCTCTGTTCATACTGCCTTCTTGCCTTCTTTCTATTTAGATCTTTTTCAGAGACACAGTTTATTTATGATCTCACAGACACAGTAATCATCTGCCTTCACCACCCACATATTTAAGATGAAGAAAGTGAAAAGAAAAATGGTGACATTTTCTAAGGGAGTGTCAGAACATTCTAGCTTGTCTGCACTTATTTCCTAAACACTCAGACAGAGACATTTGGGTTTGATTTGGTTTGGTTTGTTGTTTGTTTTTGTGTTGTTTGTAGGGATTTTTTAATACAGACGTAATTTAAAAAACATAATAATAATTGAATTACTATGTATTTCAGAACAACATAGTCTAAAAATTTGTGTGTTCTATGCAGCATGCATGTTGCATTTATATGTGTTGCATAAAATAGATATGTTTATTTCCTGTAAATATATAAAGGAATTATTGCCATGAAAGTCCCTGCCCTAGAGAGTTTATAGTGTGAGGCTTATGGATGCATATTTTTTTATTTCTTTACCAATACACATAAAATCCATTGTTTTAATGCCAGTCTAAGAAGGTTTTTCTGGGAAATAGCATATGCTGAGCTGGTTGAAGCAGTGAGGACTCACTCATCTAAGCCCTTGAAAAGTCTGAGAACCTCTCTGCATTCAAAGCCTGCAAATCATAGAAAATCTCTTCATTGAATGGGGGTATAACTTGTCTTTTTCCAGAGAACAGCTTCTAAGAGTTATCACAGTTTCCAAGGACCTGCTGGGAAGATTATTGCCAGTAAAATAAACCAAACACCGGCATGTGTTTGTGACACATTCTGCACCTCCCTGCAACTTTATTTCATTGTTTCATCAGCATCAATCACCCTGCTTTCCCACCTGCTGGGGATGGATGAGCTCTTTGGAGCCTTTGCTTCTCCTGACAGTGAAGAGAAGCATTAATATGAAACTCCTCCTCCTGCACAACCCCAGTTATGACAAGTCACCATGAGTTTTAAACCATGGAGTTGTTAGCACTGTAGCTTGCTTTCTGCTAGAGCAGGGACACAATGTTCTATTCTGGGAGATGGCTGTTTCCCCAAAGTGTTCTCCTTTGCCTAATGCTGAAAGGCAGGACATTGTCATCCTACGCAGAAAATGCAAGAGTGGTGTTATTTCTCCAATATGCATTATTCATTCAGAAGGAGAAACCTTTTATTGTTGAAGGGAAGTTTGTTGGGCTGACTTGATGTGTCTATCATTAATAAATAACTGAAACATTATTTTAGTCATTCAAACACAGAACAATGCATTTTATTTGTTTAAAAGCCAGAGCCAAGAGTATAACTGAAAGTTAATTATGGCAAAAAAGCATACAGTTAATTCCAGAGAAAGACAAGTTTGTTACAGCACATTTTTACCTGCAGAAAGGGAAGGGGTGCAAAAAAAAGAAACAGAATTCTGACAGTTTAGAGCAGTGAAATTCTACTTTTGAAACTACTCTTTGTGAAAACAACAGGGCATAAAAACCAGGCAGGAGAAGGTCAGGATCAACCAGAATAACATCATAATATGGTTTGAGTTGGAAGGGACATGAAGGATTGTCTAGTTCCAAGCCCCTTCCATAGGCAGGGATGCCATTCACAAGATCAGATTGGCAAAGTCCCATCCAAACTGGCCTTAACAGTTCTGGAAAGGGGCATCCATGGCTTCTGTGGGCAACTTCTCCCATTCTTTCATCACTCTTTCAGTAAAGAATTTCTTCCTAACGTGTAATCTAAACATACCATATTTCGGTTTCAAACCATTATACCTGGTCCTGTCACTATCTGCTCATATAAAAAGTCCCTCTCCCTTGTTTTTATAAACCCCCTTAATCTATTGAAAGGCTACAACTGAGGCCTCCCCAAAGCCTTCTCCAGGTGGAACAACCCAGAGATTCTCAGCCCATCTTCATAGGAGATGTGTTCCATCCTTTGGATCATCTTTCTCATCATCTTCTGGACCTACTCCCACAGGTTCATGTTTTTCTTCTGCTGAGGACCCCACACCTGGATGCAGCACACCAGGTATGGTCTCAGGAGAGCAGAGTAGAGGGGGAGAATCCCCTCCCTGGCCCTACTGACCACCCCAATCAGGACATGATTGGCTTCTGGGCTGTGAGCACACACTGCTGGGTCATGTCCAGCTTTCCATCCAGGAGAACCCCCAGGCCCTTCTCCACAGGGCTGCTCTCAATGAGTTCTTCTCCCAGCCTGTGCTCATACCTGGGACTGCCCTGACCCTGGGGCAGCACTTCACACTTGGGCTTGTTGAACCTCATGAGATTCCCATGGCCCACTGCTTCAGCTTGTCCAGGTCCCTCTGGATAGGATCCTGTCCTTTCAATGTCTCAGCTTTGTGTCATCCATAAACCTGCTGAGGGTGCACTCAGTGTCACTGGTGATGTCATTGGTGAAGATATCGAAGAGCACCAGGCCCCAGACAGAGCCCTGAGGAACACCACTGCTCACCAGCCTCCACCTGGGCATAGAGCCATTGACAGCAACTCTCTGGCTGTGTCCATCCAGCAAATTCCTTATGCACTGAATAGTACATCCATCAAATCCATGTCTCTCCAATTTGGAGCTCTCCAGTGGGACAGCATCAAAGGCCTTCAGGGGTGTAGGTAAATGACATTGGTCAGTCTTCCTTTGTCAAATGTTGCAGCCATTTCCTCACAGAAGACCACCAGATTGGACAAGTGAAGTCATGCTGGCTGCCTCAGATTTTGCCTCCTTTTATGTGCCTTAATATATCTTCTAGGAGGAACTGCTCCATGATCTTCCCAGGCACAGGAGAGAGATTGTAGTACCCTGGATCTTCGTTTCCTCTCTTTTTTAGGGACAAGCTGTTTCCCTTTTTCCAGTCATCAGGGCCTTTCTTTGACCACCACGACTTTTCAAGTACAATGGAGCGTAGCTTGGCAAAATTATCATCCAGGTTCCCCAGGCCCCTGACACATCCCATTGAGTCCCGTTGAATTGTGGCTATCAGAGATGATCAGAGCCAGGCAAGGAGCTGCAGGACAGGCTCTCAAGTGTTCATTGTTACATCCCCTCATGTTGGACTGCAGCAGCAGCCAGACCCCCAGAAGTTCAGTACATCTATCAAGGTTTAGAAACAGCACTACAGTTGCCCTCCCCACTCCTGCCCCTCCATCCTCTGAAGCATTGAGACAGACAAAAGGCAGAGATTAAGGGTTGAGATAAGAACAATTAAATGAAATCAATGAGATAAGAAAATTAACTGGAACAGCAACAACATTAACAGAAAAAAAAAAAAGTCTACAAAGAGAGGGTGATTTACATGCAAAATATACTCACCCTGACACACTGTAAGCACAACCTTGAGACAATGCAAAGCGGTGAACCAACCCTCCGCGCCCACACTTTTCTTTCCAGCTGTAATCTACACACCCCTCCCTCCTTCTTGGAAGTGAGAGTCCCTCACTTCCACCCCCAGAGGTGTGTTCGTGGTATGGAATAACCACCTACACTGCCCACATGGCTGCAGGCTACACCCTCTCACGGCTAATGTGGAAAAATTAACTCTGGCCTGCCCAAACCCAGGACAATATCTCACAGGACTGTGACATTTGGCACTGATGGGTTTAACATGTAAAGTTTTGGGGTTTTTTCACATTTTACAGAAGCATAAATTTATTATCACTCCACTTGTCACAGGAAACCAACTGCACAGAAATTAAATTCTTTTCTTTTTGTCATGCTACCTTAACAGCATTTTACTACTCTGATTTTCTTAATTAATTCATAGTTAGAGCTTGAAAGTGTGGGAAGAAATATTTGAAAATACAAAGTGAATCTCTTCTCCAACATTATTTAGCTGTCACTTTGATGGGAGTTCAGAGAGTCTAAAAAGGCTTTTGTCCCCTCACTTTTAAAGTCTGTAATGACACTGCTACATTTGAAGAGTGCAACCTAAATCTATCTCACTGTCAGTTTCCATTCAGTAGTAATAAAAGAAATGTTTGTGATCATGTTTGACATTCAAAGACATAAGAGAGCTAAATTAAGTAAATAAATTTATTATTTGATACTTTATATGTATTATTTGATATTTAAACATATGAGTTTAAGATCAACTGTGTTGGCCAAGGATTTTGTTCCAAACATGCATCTCCTACAGTCTGGTGTACTTCTTCTGTAGTGTGCTTCTGCAGTTATGGTCGTAGTGACATGTTGCAGTGATATTATGCCTGTTAACAAGTTGTGGTGTCAGTTTTGCAAGGCACACATGATAGCAAATGAATGGATAGATTGACAGTCTGCCTGAGCCTGCTTGCACCAGCTTTCAAGTGGGAAGTCCCTTCTGTTTGGTACTAATGCCACACCAATGTACCATGGGATTGACTGTAGCTGTGAATATTCGTGTGATATTATGTGTTTGTACTTCAGAAAGTGCTAAACTCACAGACTCTGAGGATTACAGATGACTACACTTTATTTCTTTGGGAAATCTATTAAGAGATGGAGCAAAATCCGTGATACATTCACAGAAATTCTGCAGAGTGTGGCCAACTTAAGCAACAGCTTCAACAAACAAAACTGAAGAGCATTCAGGAGTTACACACTCACCCTGAAAACTAAGTATAGACACTTTCTCCAGGCTGGTATTCGACATTTAATACTTTTTTACGAGATGCTTAAATTAGTGGGCTTTCATTATTCCCAATGCACATATATTTTCAATGCATCAAGTGGAAGCAAGTTACTAAAAGGTAACTTATTTTAACAACATAAAATAAACAGTAAAAACACCTTACAGGCTATACATTCCAACATATATAGTCAATGGTGACTGTAGTGGCAAGTCTAACTCTAAGGTACACATAGCCTGTTCCTTATTAGAAAAAAAAAAAACAGCTAAGACAAACATGGGTATGTGAGAACTCATTCTCACGGTAAAGTACAGGTGAGTTTTTCCACCTCAGCAGAGGAAACATCTGTGTAGGGTCAGTTTCTGTGGCATCATGGAGTTTCCCACCTCACAGCTGGTAATTTCAGAGGACAAGAGTATGTTTACTCAACAGAAGCCTCTCTGCACACCACAGGCAAGCCACTATAAAATAAACTTTCTAAGCACTTTTTTCTCCCTGTGATTTAGGGTTTGGTGGTTTTTTTGTTTGTTTCTATGTGTTTCTGGTTTGGTTTGGTTTGGTTTGAGGTTTTGTGGGAAGGAAGATTTCTTCAGTGTCCCAGCCCCAAAAATTCACACATACTTTTCACGTTTTAGACAGAGCTTCACCTGTCTGTAACAATCTTGAGTTGCAGTTCTGCATGTTAGGTTTAATTTAACTGCATATTAATACATCTGCCTGGGCAACTGGCAGGGTAGCTACCCCCACCGTATGTGATTAATAAGAACTGAAAACCCAGAGCTGGCTGAAGAGGAAAAAAATGCTGGCTGTGAGCTGCATGCTTCTCTCCCACATAGTTTGTTATTTGGGTATTGCTGATCTTTTCCTCCTCCTTCTATTCCATTAGCCTTGATATCTCCTTATGTCTTCCTGACTTCACTGATGCCTTTTCTTTCACCATGGAGCCTGTTCTGCATATCAGCTTTGTAGCTGCCTGACATTCAGCCTTATCCCTGACCACAGCTCCTGCACAAATTCTTGGAAAGGTGCAAATTTCTCCATTTCTTTACCTGCTGGCTTCTGTCACTACCCATGTCTGTCCATATCAAAATAAGTATTTCCCTGCAATAGCAAGCAGGTGTTGTATTTCTCATGTTGAAAATGAAGTGCTGAAAAATTTTCTGTAGTGAGTGCTTCCACTTGTTCCTTTTTCTTACACAAACTTCCAACTCAGTGTAGCCAAAGGAGTCAACTGCTGGGGCATCAGACACAATGTGAAATTAAATGTGATTTTTGACAGGCCATGGAATTGTCTGGACAAACATGTTTTATAATACACCTCCGTACTCGTCTAGACAGAGTGGAAGTTGAGATGCCTTTCATCACCATCAAAGATCAAAATCCTAAAATGTCAGTAGAAACAGATTCCTTGTGCTGCAGCAGCTACTACCCTTCACTGTCTTGTCAATCCTTTCACACATTTTTGGTGGGAAAGAGACTAACAGAGAAAAGAAAAGTGATAATTCTGGCACCAAGTGAGCAAGCAGGTTTCACTTGGCTATGAGCATAGTTTTTGCAGGGTCTCTCGAAAAAATTAGCTTCCAAGAAGTTTTTGAAGGCAACCTTGCATGTCAAATGATAAATCCTTTCATTTTACCTGCTCTCTGTTCTCCCTGACTTAATTGTTCAGATTCTTGTCCATTAAGCCATGAGTTCTTAAAGCAGTAAATACAGTGAAATACAGCCAATATAATTCTTGAAGTGTTTTGTTACAGTGGGTGTAGGAGACCAGAGCCTTATGAATTTTGTCCTCACTGAGTACACTAACCTCTCTTCAAAGGAGCAGAGCAAGTCTATGTCAGAACAATTTCTGGGATCAGAATTGCATTTACCCAGCATGAGGCAGGCTTGCCTGAGTAATGACTTAAACAGCAATAGCCAGGGTTAGGCTGATTCTTTCTTCCTTTCTTTGAATAGATAAAAGTTAAGTGTCTTGTAAATGCTCAAGTTGCTCCATCAAACAGAAGACTAATAAACCCCAAGAAGTCCTATGATTTATTAGTAGAGTCTAACAAAACCAATTTAGTGCTGAGAATGGAGTGAAAGCTGAAAAGTAAAAGTCTTCCTCTTCTAGGCATATTATGTAATGCAACTCTGTACATGAAGAGGAAGTAAAAATTCACACTACTGGCAATCTCATACACCACTGATGTGTCATTGTTGACATTCCCAGAGAATTAATTTTGCCAGCTTGGGTGTGTCAGCTGTAAGGAAATAAAATTTGGATTTGCTATTCTGGTTATCACAAATAGAGATCTTCACTATTGGAAGCCAGCCTCCTAAATACACACCATTTGAAACAGTACCTTCTTTTCTTTCACAAACCAGGCTTTTTGTGCTCTTCAGCACTCTTATTTGTGATTTTTTGGGGATATTTTGGGACTCTTTTGGAGTATGGGCTACTCAGCATTGTGCTGCATACAGACTGCCTCAGAATTAACCTCTTGAAGTTCCAAAGGATAGATAGAAAATAGGGGATAGAGGGAGGAGGTAGAAAAGGCATAGATATGTATGAGGAGAAGGAAAAGAAGCTGAAATAATTTTCTAGGAAACTAACTATACCTGTAGCCCTAGTCAGTCCCTGGCATATCATTCTCCCAGTAATGCAAATATGTATCTTTTTGTTTGATTGAGTCAATGTAATTATTAGTCTGTCTAATATTATTCCCAACCATTTCTTTTCAGATGGAACTTCCCACATTTGAGTGGCCCATAACTTTAAAATTTTCGCCCTGGTTTCATTCAAAACCTCATCAGCTCATTCTTGATTGCTGCAAAGCATCAAATAATCCTTTAGCACAGAGCCAATGTAAATTTTTTAAGCAAAGTAACTGGAAAAAAAATCTATTTGCCAATTTATTTGAAACTGCCTTTTCCTTTTTATACTCCAGAGAAACCCCTGCAGAAGATACTACATTATAATTTTAATAATTACTGGGTCATTTGTAATACAAGCTTGCTTTGGTTGCCACATTAATTACCAGATAGCTATAAATTAGGAAAAAATTGCTCTTAAAAGCATTTACCATTTCAGCAAACACTTCATGATGTTATCAGCACTGCAATTTTATACCCTCAAATTAATAACTGGAATTATATACTATTTTATGTCATAAATTTATGCCAATATTCAGGTAAACTGTGTCCTACATTTTAATGGAATTTTATTATATTGACTTCCAAAATATGTTTAGGAATTTGAAAGTCCAAACATCATTTTTAGTGTCTCAGGTTTGTTGAAAAAAAAGTTGAACTATTGACCAAAGAAACAAACCACAGAATAAATTTGTCCGATTTGATGAGACAACTCAGATTTTTACTTGCAGAGAAACAGCAGAGTACTTAGGAAGATAAATTAGTTATTTAATTGCAATTTCTTTACTCATAAAATAATGCAAATTTCTTATATTAAAGAAATGGTCGTTCTTTCTTTACATTTTCATATCCATTACAATGTCTCTAAATCCAATCTAAAAAATTACTTTTAGAATGTCAGTGTTATTCATTGTATTATTAGGGGCTAAAATGTATCCAAGCAATTAGTTCAATGTGTTTGTATGTGCTAAAACAAGTTAATCTTTAGAAACAGGCATTTTTAAATGATAAAATGGGACAAGGTGCTCTGTCATAAATAAAATCCATCAGAACTGTTATGTTGCCTTCATCTGGCTCTCCTGAGAGTCTACTTTCAGCCTTTATTCCATTAATTTGTTATCAGTATATATTTTTTTAAAAAAATTGTGATGTGGAGCTGTGCCTTTTTATATATAGTAAAGACTGTTCTCTTAATTTCACTGTTAAAAATAGCTTCATGAATGGATTGGAGCACAGAGTATAACACAGTGCAGTCTGGGTTAGGGTCATCAGCAGATTATCTCCAGATTATCAGGATTACGTGATTACCCCTGTGAAACGTAGGTGTGTTACAAATTAAAAATTAATCAGACTTTTACAAAAACTATTATTAAGTCAAGATAACAATTGTTGGCCTACATGTATTTAAGTCGTGATGTATTTTAGGGTGGATTTGATCAATAATACAATGAAGCATAAAAAGAAAGCTCAAATTTTTAAAAGATCTTGCACTGACTATGCTGAGTAGTCTCAGTATACCGAATTTGCTGTTATTATCCTTTCCATTCCCAAGTGAATTTCAAATATGTCTTTATCTTGATCATTTTTCCCTCCTACAACATTCTTCCAACACTTTTAACAAAGCCAACTTCATTTTTTCTTGGCAAGTTGGAGATTTGATTCTCCTTGGAATACAGAGCAGAAAAAGGCTAAGGCATTTCCCCAGCTATGTGAAATTCAGTGCAACGGATCAAAAATGTTGTGAAGGGAAAGAATCCCTTTGGAATTCCTGTTTACCAAAATACCCCTTCCATAAGATCTTATGGTCTGACCAGACAAAGCAAGTCCATTTCAAGGGATTCTCCAAGAAGTCTGGCTCATAAAAAACCTGAATTCAGCAGCAAAATTCACTGATCTCTCTTCTTGTGAGGAAATAACTTGATGAAACTGTGGTGAAGACAGAGCTCTTCACTGAGTACGTATCTTAATATTTATACACGCAGTTGCTGAAACCCTTTCTGCACCTATCATGTAACAGAAGTTACCTTTTTAATAAGGGACTGGAAAATAAATCAAAACACATCTTCAAAATTAAGTATAAAATTTCCTTGCACTCTTCACTAGGAAAACAATCCACGTTACAATGGTACTGTTAGGAAAACAATCCATGTTACAATGGTATTGTTAACATCAGTTCTTTGAATAGGATATGTACTGGAAAATGTAAGCATAGAGATAGCTAATGCTGTTCTGAGTGTCTAGTATGAGACCTCAGTCAGCTAAAGGAGCTACATGAAAATACTGACTTAGATATGGAGGTCAAATTTAGTTCAGTCAAATTTACAACGAAACAAATGTGAAATCAATGGAGCTACTCAGAAGAGACAGTTGAATGACATGAAAATATATGAAAATAATATCTTTCTGTTCTTAATCATTAAATATTCCACGTGAAGGCAATTGTATTGCCCAAATAATTGTGCCCAAAGTCTGT
This sequence comes from Pycnonotus jocosus, assembly GCA_013400435.1. Classification (NCBI taxonomy): domain Eukaryota; kingdom Metazoa; phylum Chordata; class Aves; order Passeriformes; family Pycnonotidae; genus Pycnonotus; species Pycnonotus jocosus. Next base: position 14,065 of record VWYP01021223.1, on the reverse strand, counting down.
GGGTTAGCAAGGTTAATGGAGAAACACATAAATGGATCATGATGGAATCAACTTGAAAGCTCTTCTGGGCATGCTTAAAAACTACTTGCTATTTGTAACTCACCTATCTGTAAATTATTCATTATTTCATTATTTCTAACTTACCTATCTGCAATTTATTCATTATTTCACTATTTTTAATGCAATCTACTTACAATTTGCATATCTACCACAGAAGATTTTCCCTACTATTTGTTTCAATTTACATGCTATCTATGTTTTTGGCAAAACAGTTTTGACATCCTCAGATGTTATCTTTAGGAAGCACTTTGTAAAAGACAACAGCTGTCAGAGCAACCTCAGATGTCCTGGGAGAGACCAAGGAGGTCACAGGTGATTCAGGATTTGCTCCTGTTAACAGTGGTCATGAAATTCTGAATTATTTGTCCATTCTGACCAGGCCTGAGACCAAGGGGTTTTTGGCTCATAGCATTGCAAAAATCAGGCTGCAATTTTCTAGCTGTTTAAGCTTGAAAAATCTTATGTGGACTTTAGTAAGTTAAGAGCCTTCAATCTGCAGTGTATACTACCAGCTGTTAGACACTACTACAGAATTTGAGAATATCAGCACATCAATGGATATATGCAGAATCTTTCATGCTTGCCTCTGTGCATTAAAAGCTTAATGGGCTGGACTTCACTGCCATATATTTATATTTCAGCTATTACAGGGAGAAAGGCAGTCATATATTTCACCATTGTGTTATATTATTAACTGGAAATAGAACATCATTGTTATATAAAAAAATTATATCGTCTCTTACTTTGTTGTTTTCATGATTAATAAAAAGAAAACTATTAGTGGACTATTGCAGTGATATTTTAATTGCTACTCTGGATAGGATTACTGATACCATTTCATGGCACCAGCATACATGTCTACAGGATTTATTACTCAGCTCATGTCTGCTCTTTTATGGATTTCATCCAAGAGATGTTTGAATACCAAGCTCTTGAAATGTCTCCCCTGTGGTGATTCAACTGCACTGAGCTGCATCAGCAAATAGCATTGACACGAAGGCAGCAACTGTTACATTCCACCACAGTTTGATTTAGAGAAGAATTCTTTTAGATATATTCCACTGTAACCCTTTTCTACCCATTACCTAATGCAAGCCAAGTCAAAATATCTGTTTAACAGCTTAAAATGGCTTTTGTTGTTCCTCTGGAATTTCATCTTGCAAATATGAAAAAAATAGCACAGGTATGAGTCATCATGTGAAGAATAATCCAAATGCATTATATTTTTTTCAAGTCATTCTTAAGTACTTAAAGAAAAAATGGTTTGAGAAATCTTAATTATTACAATATTTTTAAAGGTACTTCAAAATACGCAAAATCTAGAATGTGAGGCACAGAATCTCTATGCAACAACATTTTTGTTTACATGTTCTGTCTCAATGATGAACTGAGGATATCACATAACATTCAGTAAGCCTGCTGCATGCATAAAAGTACTTGTGAATGAAAATTTGGCCGTGGAATAATTGACATGTCACTAAATATTTGGCTCTAAGCTTTACACTGGTAGGTCAACATGCAGTGAATATAAAGCAGGTTAAAGGAAGAGGTCAGTATACTGCTAGTTCACTAATCAGCCACTGGCCTCTTACCAGAAACAGCATGTAAATCTCATTAAACTGCTCTTTATCTAAGTGGGGGAAGAATGTACATCAGCTGCTTTCGTTGAAGGACAAATGGCATACAAGCACTAAGACTCTTACTGCTCTCAGTGGCAGAGGCAAAGAACGAAAATATAAACACAAATAGCATCTGGCAGGTGTTATATCATAATTGTTAAATAATGGAAAACACTGGAACAAGCAAAGACATTGGCTGAAATCTGGTGACAGATATGAATGAAGCATTCTCAGTTTTGTACTTACAAAGTACAAGGCTCAGATATGATAGAAAAAAGTCAGTTTTCCATGGCACAAGTTTCCAAAGCACTGCATGAACTTCAACACTAAATTCTGGATGTCAATAATAATTCATTTATGGATTTTGTTCTGGGAAATTATTATCTGTGCTGAACTGCAAAACTGATGCACTAGAGGTGGGGTATTGCTTGGAAACTATCTCTAATTATGTACTACAGGTTAAAGAGTGAAGCAAATCCTGTTTATAATTGTTTTTAGCAAAACTACTATCATTACACGGTCTCCAAGAAAAGCACAGGAGCACTGGAGGAAAAGAGGAAGCTAATTTTCTACAAGCAAGCCTCTTGAAAAACCCCAAAATAGTACAAGAACATAATTTCTTATGTAAACACCTTGCTCCAAGGAAGGTTAACTATACTCTGGGCTATATTAGAAATATTGCCAGAGGGAGGATGTGAAAATGATGAGGGGAGACATGTCATCAGTTTATATAAACACATGAAGGAAGGGTACACAGAGAAAGTGTCCAGCCTCTTTCCAGTGGTGCCCAGTGACAGGATCAGAGGTGGAACCAGAGAAGATTCCTCATAAACATAAGGAACAACTCTTTTTACTGTGAGAATGACTGAGCAGTGTCACAGGTTGCCCAGAGAAGTAGCAGAATCCCCATACTTGGAGGTCATCAAAAGCCATCTGGGCATGGTCCCAGGGAGCCAGGTCTAGATGACCCTGCTTGAGCACAGAGGTTGTACCAGATGACTTCCAGAACTGCATTCTAACATCAACTATTCTATGTATGAAATACACTGGGATTACAAAAATATCTCCAAAAGAAAATTTCTGAAGTTTATGTGGAATCATATGCTGTTATGTATTCAGAAATTAGATTTTTCTCACCTAGAACTGCCATAGCCATATGCTTTTTCTCTTGACAGCATTATCTACTTCATAAATTCTAAAATTAAGCACACCAGAGGAATGAATGAAATATATTAAATTGATTTATTGTTCCTAAACATATTTTCTGGTTCACAACATTATTTTTTCCAATTGGTATGTTGAGAGAGTTTTTTATTATCTTTCAGAAAGGATGTAGCACAAAGTTACAAACATGGGAAATCAGTCTTGAAGGATTATATCTATGAAGAAAATAATTAGCATAAGGTTTGAAGAAATTAAAATAAACCCTTCTCCAACTGGGCAGTAATGTTAATCTTGTGAGAAGAAACGTCAGTAATGATTTAAATTTTAATTGCTAGGGAAGTGAATATATTTATATTTGATGACTATAAATTCTATTTAAAGATGACAGGCAGAAAGGATGCTCACCATCAAATAGGTTCACCAGAATGGAGTATTTCCTATGGAGTAAGCACACTGGCTGTCGAGCTCTGCAGCAAGCTGATTTCCTGATTTCATGTTGGGAAATGATTTCCAGCATGAAACCACTGATGATCCATGTGGCTGTGATAACTGGTCACAGACATATATGGAAGGAACAATGCAAGCCAGCAAAAACAAAGATGTGGCATTAAAAATGTAATGTTAAACTGTGCAAAAAAGGGAAAAAAGGCCACATGAAAATTAGAGAGGTGACAGATGTCAAAATCTGTAGGAAAGAGTTTGCAGTAATGCCAGGAAGTAGATAGAGTCTAAGGTCTGCAAAATTATTACACGCTCCCCTTATGACTAGAAGATCTACATATAAACTAAATTCACAATCTGAATATGACAAGAGATGAGAGACTTAAAGAATTTCTTAAGATGCCTAAAGAATTTTCTTAAAGAATGGAAATCTGCTTGGGACTTAAAACTACCTTGTTAGTAATTTGGAGAAGAAAAATATGTTTTCACAGACTAGAAAGATTTCAAACTAGAAATGTTAGTGGGTAATTTTTTTTATGCTTATATTGATTTTTAACAGAAACAAAAATTCCAGTATTCTAAAATTTTGGCTGCTGTGGCTGCTCTTCCTTTCAACAACCAAAATTAGAAAATAGCACTGGATGAAGATCATGAGAGGCTTTTTCTGAAGGCCAGCGAAAGAGAGCCACAGACATTGTGTAAGATAGAATAAGCACATAGATTTTCTCTTTTGTAAATAAAAATATTATCTAATCACAGTGCTATGAAGATTGAAAGATACAGACAGCTGACTTTCATCCCTGATGGGACACATTCCTTTCCTCAGCTCCCACATCTCCAAGGGAAGTGTGCGTGGTGCAGAATGAAATACCTGAGGGTGTTTGTGTGTCTTCTTGGAAGTACCCTTTCCAAAGTCCAGGCTCTCAGAGGCATTGGAAAGGCATGTGGGGTAGGACCACAGCTGCTGTGTCCTCCTCACTCCTTTACCTTTGAGATGGAGGTGAGAGCCAGCCATATTACATGCCAGACGATATGCAAAGGGAATGAAAGGCTATCGTGTAACCCCCACCCTTTCTTTTTATATCTACAATAACATCAGGAAAATTTGCTCATAAATACTGAAATTACCATTGCTTTCAAACTTCAGCAGTGAGTTCAAGGGAGATTGTGCAATAAATGCCCTCAGCAATCTCTGGAATGGTTCTGGACAGCGGTCAGAACGCCTCTGGAGACCATGATGAAATACATGTCAAATCAAGAGCTCTGCTGCCATTCAACCAAACTTAATGCCTCATATATTGGAAATTAACTTAGCTCAGGTAACATCTGTTAAGAACTATGATTTTTTTTTCAGGCTCATCTCTGATATTTTATAAAAGGATATTTTGCAACAGAAAGGTCAGTAAATCTACTTCCAAACATGTTTCCTTAGCAAGAACATTGATAGATTTTACTGGAATGCTTTCCAGGGATGCTTGTCCTTTGACAAATTTCCAATATTCAAGTAAACTTAAGTCAAATTACTCATTTTTGTGTGCTTAGGGAGAGGAAGAGGTTTTTCTCACATGCCTGACATGTTAATAATTCCATCTTCTTTTTTTCAATCAGATGTGAATTGCCTGTTTCAGTAGCCATTTTTACTGGGAAGAAAAGAGATTGATGTTTTTAAAATTACAGTGATTTTTGTCTTACTAAAGAGATGCTATTAGACTTATCAAAGGTGTTTGCCACAGCAGTACTGCAATAACACAGACTTCTTTTGGAATTGTTTTTCTGACTTAAAACATAAGTATTTTATTTAATATTTGACCTTATGATTATGTCTAGGTGGATATTCCCATGTTTAAAAACTTGATGCCCTTGAGAAATTAAATTCTTTGACCTTTTGGTTTACACTGGGCACTGAGTGAAATCCTGGTACCACATAAAATGTGGGAATGCTGCCAATGCCTTTGATGAAGTCAGAATTATTTAGGGTCTATGTCATAATTTTGTATTTACTATACAATTTTCCTGACTATCTGGACACAACCATGGCTTCAATGATATATTTTAAATTTCAATTATGAAACACGCTTCTTTATATATGTAAGCATAACAACCCCCCCCAACATTTTAAACAGAAGAAAAAAACATCCCAAGTTTGTTTGTGATACTGAGATGTTTGATAATACAGTCCTTATACTTCTTGAAAGTTACACTTGCCATGTCATTATTTCAGCTTTCAGTACTAAGTAATTTACAAACATGACATGCTGGAATGCAAACAACTGATTTCTCTATTTTTATGTCATCATGGCTAAGTACTTGGGATCATGTATCCTGTTGCTTCAGTAACTGTATTTCTTCTTAATGCAGCATAATGTATAAGAGGAAACACAAATGACAGTTGTGTAAAACCAGGCACAAATCTAGCTGACCTGTCTACAGATGGAATTTTATGGTTTGGGTTTTTTTCATTTATGAAATAAAGATACATTAAAGAGAGTTCTGAGAAAAATAAAATTATTATGCTACTTGAGAAAAATACAATGCAAGTATGCATTTTTATCAAAACATTTAGGAGCACATACAGGTGTGTCCTTGGGTTCTTGTATCCAGAACCTTGAAAACAACCCTGATAATTTTTGAAAGTATTTGGTATTCACTCTACACACCAAAGACAGTGCTCTGTGTAGGACTTCCAGTTATCACACAAACCAATAACCTCTGCAATTTCTAGGCCACTCTTTCCCAAAATCTTTTTAGCCAAAGACTCTCTTCAAAAAATTAGTGGTATTCCAGAGTGCTCATTCAGCATCCCATTCCTGTCACTACCTCTCCTTTTCCCTGTCAGCTGCACTGCTGGTGCTGAGAGAACTCTCACCCAGCCAGGCTGGACAGGCAGGCAGGATCCTGCATCAGCATTGCAGACAGCTCTGCCCTGGCTCCCCAGCACACCTGCTCAAGCAGCACAATGCAACAACACCTAGGCTGCTTCTCCAGGCCAAAATAGCTTCACCAAGTACACCTCATACTTCATCATTTGTGGTGCTTTCACAGAACCACAGAATTATGTAATGGTTTGGGTTGGAAGGGACCTTTAAAAGTCATTTTGTCCAACCCTCTTGCAATGAGAAGAGGCATCTGCAACTAAACTTAAGTGAAGCATAATAATTTTTGGTTCCTGTTGTTACCACAGCCATTATCTTGAATCATTACAGAAATGGGCATTAAAATAACCAACCTCTCAAAATCTCATGGAAGATCCCCACTTCCTATATAGTTTTCCATTAAGTTGACATGGAATTGTAAAAATCAGTAATTTTAATATTTCAGAATTAGCAGTTGTCATGCATCATAATTCTGAATGTAACACTTGAATCATCACAAGCAAGTAACTGAAGATATGAGAAAATCATACCCAAATCTTGATCATACCCAAACAAAATTCACTGAAGATTAATAGTCTTGTTGTTGAAGTATGTTAAAACCAAGCTCCTTTTAGGCTTAGATTTTAATAATTCAAAAAAAAAGGGTAATCAAGGTGTAACAAATTAAATTATAGAACATTTTATCATAAGAATGGACTAGGTAAAGTATAAGCAAATGAGAGACCTGACAATACTTCTCTTCCTTTTCTCAGAGCCTTTGTTATTCCCAGCTTCACTGCTCGCAAATCTTAGATACCTACCTGACATCTTTACTAATTACCTCTAGTTATTTTCTAAAATTTTTTTTCATCTTTCTCAAGTTAGCCAATCTCTAACCTCTCAAAATATTTTCTTTCAATCTCCTCTAGCACAACTATCTTGCAGATAACCCACATACAGACCTTCACCATTGGTTAATGTAGTCACTGGCACTGCTCCTGAAAAGAGGAAAAGGTGCTTTCAGCACTGTTTTACTGCTGCTGTTTCACTCCCTGAAAAGACAAAGCCAAGAGGATTATGCCTGTGTCTATAAACCACTCTGTAAATTTTGTCATCCCCACAAAACAAATATTTGACCGGTAGGAACTTATATCTTTTCTGGTGGTTCTACTACTCTACGCTCACGGCAAAGGGGCTGGAAAATAATGCAGTCATACTGACAACAGAATACATTCTTCATGCAGCTTGTTCAGCTCCTTCAGATATCTCCAAAGATTTCTTCTCAGAATTCCTGCTGCTTTTCAGGTGCACAAACTAACTTTATGAAACATGAATCAAAGGAGTTTCAGTGTTCTGTTGAAAAAACTTCAGTGGCCAACCAAGAACAACATGAAGATTTCAGAAAATATTTATAAAGAATTTTCTATTAAAAATGGTACTTAGACATAATAATAGAGAGGGGGTTTTTTTAATAGGGTTTTTTTAATGTCTGCTACTGACCTTGATTTGTGTGTTGATGGTCTGCTTCACAAATTTTTCTCATTCATTTATTTAATATGCTAGCTTTTAACCCTTCTGACCTTCAGCCAGCCCAATGAAACTGTATGCTTAAAGCATATGTTTAATTTGTTTTAAAGTTTAAACACATTATAATCAATACAATTTGACATTTATTCCAGAACATTTATATTTTAAATTCCACTTAAAATGTACTTGGTAGGCTATGACTAATCTCAGAGAAATGGCTGGTGTAGATTGCTTCAGGCAATAACAGCTTTAGTTGCTGCTGCTAAATTTATCTGCAATTGTGAATCAAAACCTTTAGGAAAGCAGCTTATTCCTTTGTGGTGATACAAAATAGAAACTAAGTTGGAAAGGATCTCAACAGCTAACACTAAACACCATCTTGCCAGTATGTAGTTGAAAGAATATTTTTAGCTAAAAAAAAAGTGGATCAAATTCTTACAAGAAATGACACAAACACAAAAAATGTATATGTAATTCCTCTTAACTGTAAGTACTCATATGAATAGAGATAGTTCATGAACTTCACTAAAACAAAATACTCTTTGAATAGGCAAAATAGCAGTGATATTTTCAGACTCTTGCAAACCAGGAAATAGTTACGTTTGTAACCTTACACATACTGAAAATCTATTCAAATTTTGTCTATGAATTTAATTAAGCATGCCTATGAAATCAATTAAGTAATTTGCACTATTTTTGTCTGACCAGCAATGCTGGTTAATCATGTATTTCTCACATTTAGTGACATGGTCTTGGCCAAGATTATCATCTGACTTTGTCTTCATATATAATGCTTCCAAAATACATAAACTGCATATTGTTGAACAACTCTTTTTTTTTTATTTTATGATAGTAATTAACTTTATATGAATATATATATTTAATTTATTACTTAAATGTTCCTTCCTTCCTTCCTTCCTTCCTTCCTTCCTTCCTTCCTTCCTTCTCGCCTGCCTGCCTGCCTGCCTGCCTGACTCCTCTTATTCTCTCATTCTCTCTCATCCTCCCACACTCAGGCTATAAAAAAGCCTTGCAGACACAATTTATCAACATTCACACTGATGTTGGAGTANTCTCTCACCCTCCCACACTCAGGCTATAAAAAAGCCTTGCAGACACAATTTATCAACATTCACACTGGTGTTGGAGTACAGATGTCCCTACAGTTTTTTTGTCTCTACAGTCTAGCAGCCATCAACCAGAGGTGCACCACTAGGCAGCATTTCTTCACTTTGCTCTCAGAAAGGGCCTTTATAAAGTGTCCACAGAACTTCACCTGTAGCACAAGCACTGGATACTTTGAGAAAAGTGCCAGAACCTAAAGGATAAAAAGTGTACAGCAGCTGGAGACTGATTAAAAAAAAAAAACATAATCTTTTCCAATTAATCTTGAGACAGAATATCAGGCTTACAGAAGTCATTCCATTATCAGACCAAACAAGGTAAGAAATATCACTATCCAGGGAAGAATATACAGACATGTCTTTTCTTCCTCTTTTGTGAAGAATCAGATATTTTACATTAGATTCCCAGACTCTACCTGTAAACATATTAAGTAATTTCAGTACTACAGTTCATTAATTGGACATCAGAGTCCCATTGCGCTCTTATTTGAACAAGACAACCAAGAAAGAGCAGAACAAATGCTGGATTTATTTTCCAGTCTAAGTAGAGGTAAAACTGCAGGTAGTACTGCTGTCAAATGGCCATTTTGAGAAACTACCAAAAATCTTGGTGGATACTTTGTCAATTTTCACCTGTTACAGGTCTTCAGTGTGACACCAAATTCAAAGATGCTGCCCAAAGCCAAGTTCTTGTCCACCTCTGACCTGAGTAAGGCTCACATTCCTGCTCTCTTAATTTCATCCTCTTGGCTTTGATGATCAACAAAATAGTGATATTAGCATTGAAACATGGTCCATGACTATGTAAATTAATATCTCACTGATATGTGTTGGGCAGTAATTCCTCTTCCACCTGCTGCTTTCAAAATTGCAAATTCATGTAAACACCAAAACACCTTTACATTAATTTCTAGGTTTTATTCAATCCTAACTTTACTCTTACTTATAAATGGAAGACAAAATTGTAAGATTTACAGGATACATTATCAGCATCTATAGAGCACCTGAGGTTGTTTTCAATTCTTCTGAACAACACCCCAAAAATTCAATTAAGTCATTCTTTGTAAGCTGGAGGAAAAATTTTCATGGGAACAGCACAGGTTCCTTTATTACTAAGAAAACTGCCCTTTCAGTTCCAGATTATGTACTTCTATGCTTTTGGAAGATAAATCTCCATGCTCGATCCTGTCAAGAAAAATCAGGTGCTTAAAACCCAACAAATGATAACAAATGATAGTGAAAATAACTAAGTCTGCTCCTAAAAAACAATCTGCAGTCACACAGACAGAATTGCAGCCCAAATTTTTTTAAAAAAATTAAAATAAAAATATAATGCATCAGCAGCACAATGCAGCTAGTTTCAAATAAACTTAGGAATTGTTTAGCACAGACCTTTGTCTTTCTCAGCCAAAATATTTGTACTCAGAAAACAGATAAATTAGCTCTGGTTTGCTATGTGTTATTATGATTAGGCTGTGTCTAATTCCCAGGTACCTCACCATCCCAAAAGGCTTCGGTGCCTGTATATAAACATGGAGACAGTGCTAATTTTGCAATAAACAGTTTCCTTCACATTTTGTTGATAGAACATAATCAGCAGCTGAAATGAACCACCAGGGAAGGACCTTCCTTTTTATGGAAGATGCCTTTCACAGATGATATCAAGTCTGCATGGAAAGCAAAACTATTTAAACATACTCTGCTGTAGTCTATCACTAGAGTAAAATGGATACATAGATTATAGTTTTATTTGCTGTGTTTAGGTACAGCAGACTAGTGTGTCAGGTTTGAAAGTGCATTTCAGTGAAGCCGAGCAAACTGAAAATGCATTGCTTGTTTCTAATATTTCATTTTATTTAAACAAAGAAATCTTCAGAAAGTTGTCAGGAAGTTAGTAATCTGTATTTATCTTAAACCTGGGTAAAGTCAGGTAAAGATAGATCTTATCTTTCTTTCTTCCATCTCTTGATCCCTGTCCAGTGGAAGGACACACTGGGCCTGGATCATTTTAATTATGCCACCAAAAATGCAGTTTGGCAATTGGAGATTGCTATGTACAATGGCAGTGTGGCCACACTGGCTCCTCTGTTGCTTTTAGAGGAATACTTGAGTATTTGACTATACTGCTTTTGCACCTTTCTTGTGCTATGAACTGGTCTCAAATACCTCTATCAGGTACCAGGACATGCACCACAATTTGAGTATTTGTAGCTCTCCTTCCCTTACCCAATAAATCCTGTTACCATGAGCTCACTCCCACATCTTCAGGCAGACAGCTGGGCCAGAAACAGTATTACAACTCTCATTTTAAATTACTTATGTGGGCTGGACCAATCAGCATGTGGGTACTGATGAACTGGCAGGATATCAAACAGGCAGAAACTATCTCTTCTTTTGATCAGTTCCAATATTTTCTCATTAGCACAGCCCCTCTCCTATGCCTGGCTCCTTCCTGTTTATCTCAAGACTTGAACTTTGTTATCTTTTGCAGACCCTCACGTGTCAGATTTGACTGCAGCTGACCAACAGGTAGAAAACTACCAGGAAGAGAATAGCAGAGGATTGGGCATCCAGGGAGACCATGCTCACACAGAACTTTTTCAGGAGGAAAGCAGTACAGGACTTTGCCAGCAGATTGCTGTCAAAGATGGAAGTAAGCTATAGGACATATGTTCTGTACTCAGGAAGGTTGAACTGGAAGATACAGACCCACATACCTATTTTTTTGTTAGCAGAGAGATTTTATTATGAGATAAAGAATTTACAGTGATTGTTGCAGGTGTAAGTATTAAGGTATAAGCCACAATTCAGCATATAACTATATTACAATCTGCTCAGAACAATACACAGTAAAATAATACTTGAGGAAAATAACTAGTACTTAATTTGACTATGTGGGCAGGAGTTTCAATAGAGAGAAGAAGCCTTTTGAATATGCACATAACAGATTGTCATGGTTTAGCATAGTTTGCTTTCTAGTTAAGGAAAAAATCTACCAGCTACAGAAGTGATTCCCTGTAAGGACCTTCACAGCTTCTTTTGGACCTGACAAAACCAATCAGCTGGCTAGTTTTGAATATTGACACCTTGTTAAATCTTGGAATTCTGGAAACTTGCATTATGGAGTTTTAGTATATAGTAGTAGATGTGAAGAAACATGGAGGATTTAAGGCATTGTCTAAGTCCTTCTTCTTCATCTTCTTCTTCCTGCTTCTTCATGGCTTTTGGTGGTTTTTTGTAATTGGTTAGTAAAGTCCACATTTCATGCTTGAAGTAGTTAGTTATGGGGTTTAAAGTAAAAATAATTTAGGTGACATTTCATAATTGGATGTATTGTCCTTGAAAAGACCTCGTAGAGATAGAGAAATAGTCCATTTTATGTCTGTTTTCTAACTTGCTAGTTAGAACTCACGAGCCATGAGGCTGTAATATTGATAAGAATTAATAAACACCATGTCTAAACATGAAACTATGACTCCTATATATTAATCCCAAACTTGGCAGAAAAAGAAGCCAGTACCATCACAGTTAAACCACTTAAGAAAGCTGTGAAATCACATTTAAAGATGAACAAGCCCCAGGAAAAGCTCTCTGGCTTCCAGCCTTTGAACAAGTGACTGGATGCTGGCTGGGTCGGGTCCCACTCTGCCACATGGCCAGGCCAGCCCGTGGTGCGGCTCAGATGAGATTGTGCCACTGCCAAGTTCCAACCACAGCCAGACCAGCTCTGCTCGGCTCTGGGTGGAGCTGAGCTGGGCCTCACTCCAGCCATGAGCTGCTGAGCCATTCTGCTGGCACTAAGAACAGAGGTGGCCCTGTAGCCCCACACAGAAAGCAGCCCCATGGCTGGAATTGAACATGGCAGGGGCCAGAAAACAGCCATGCAGTCAGAGCGGGCCCTGCCCGGCAAAGATCACATCACCATCCACAGGCCCAGGAGAAATATTAACTTTTACAGTGCACAAATGAAACTTGCAGGCATCAATCCTCTCTAGTGAGAGAAAAAGGAAAGGGTGAAGACACGTAGAGAAAACAACATGGAGACACCAAGGTCAGTCAAATCCCAAAAGGGAGGAGAACGAGGAGATGCCTTAGACTTGGGCTGAAATTCTCTTGTAAGGCTGTGGTGAAGATATAATTGATACATCAGAATTTTTTTTTTTTCCCTGTAACTCATGGAATGAATTAGGGGGATGTAGCATTTTAACCATGATAGCCATGAGCAGAGGCACTTGTGTTGAAACAAGCAGATGTCGAAGTAGCTGTGATCCAATGAGAAGGTTGAACAGAGAAAGAGATGAGAGAGATGAGAAACCTTACCCCAGGGATAGAAGAAGGACATCTCTGTTCCTAGAGATAAGAGAACTTTTGTTTCTGTACTGGAACAGCTCATCCTTAAAATTGCAACCCAATAAGCTGAGATGACCCATGGTGGTAGTTGTGGGAAACTATCAAACTGTGGGAGGGACTTCACAATTGCAGATTTCTGGGTGGCTGCTATTCATGAAAATTAAAACCACGAGAGGATGGTTTCTTGTGGAAAAGCCCTGTCATGGCATGGCAGAAGACACTCCTCTCCCTAAGTGGACTGAAGAAAGATTATTTTAAAAGTGGTAAACTGACTGAAAATTTGTCTCTTTACATCAGTAGGAAAATAAAAAAGAGTTGGGGGGAGAAGAAGTGTTCTGAAGGTTTATTCTGATTTCTCACAGTGTTTTTTCCTTTTAGTTCTGTTAATAAAGTTTTTTTTAATACTCTTTAAAATTTTGAGCCAGCTCTGCTCTCCTCCTAATCCTTATTTTACAGCAGAAAATTCACTGTAAAAAAAATCTATGTCGCTGATGGTGGAGAAAGGAACACAACATACACATGCCAAAGTTAATGCAAGAAAACCAGATTTTATTGTGGGCACCCCTTTTTACAGGGGCTTTGAATTTCCCACTCTTAAACACCTGATTGGGTAAGAGTCTCAACTCCGCCCAACTCACTGGCCAATGATGTGGGTGCATCCTTGGTTCAACGGGATTGGCTGCGGTCCCCGTCTGAGTTTGAATTCAGCCAATCACCTTCATACCTGGGGACTTGTTTTTCTGGATTCTGTAATGAGCTAAGCTGTCTGTCATGGCCAAATTACCTGTGCAGCTATAGACCAGCTACAGCTGTCACAAAAATCAGCCAATAATTCTAGTGGGTGCACTGGTGTTTGGTCAGAGCTAGACCCGCTACATTAATCGGTGCGTTGGCCTGGAAACTTGGATTGGCGAACCAAAACCACTAC
>VWYP01021221.1:9915-20289 GCA_013400435.1 Pycnonotus jocosus | reverse complement strand
GCTTTCATATTTGCAGATTCTGTTCTGCCCAGGGATGTAGTTCCGAGCCTCATATTAAGTGCCAGTAAGCTCTCTTCACAGAGTATGTAGACAAAACAAATCCTTTTCCTCCTGAATTCCAAGGGCAACTTTCAGCCCAACAGCATAAACAGTAGACTGAAGAGGGAAAACAAGAAGGATGAGACCTGAGGCTGTAATTGGACAGTTAAACTCAAATATGCAAATGGACCAAAACTTGTAAAAATCTAAGATCTTGTGACCAGTCAGCCATTTTGTGACCATTCTTGATCCACCTTGGGTGTAGCCCTGGCCAGGCTCTTGTCTTGCCCAAGGTGGATCCTTGGGTCTGATGTTCGTGAGACAAAACCAGCCCGTTTTATTGTTTTGAACCTTCTTATATAGGTGGTTTGAATTTCCCAGGTTCAGACAGCTGGGTTTGGGTTTGGTCAGACAGATTGGTCTGGATTTTAATACTGCCCAGCTTCTTGACCAGTGAGATGTCTGCACATAGGATCAAATGGGATTGGCTGTGGTGCCTTGTATGTGTTCAAATTCATCCTATCATTGCTTACCCAGGGACTTGTTTATTGAACTGGGAGAGCCGAATTGGTTTTCTTATTATGGTCAGATTTATCTCTCCAGCTACAGACCAGCTGTACTGTGACATGAGACTATTTTTCAGAATATGTTTCTCACACCTTTCAGCAGGACAACATGTTGTGATTGGTTTCCTGTCTGTAGTGAACTAGGTGAGAGATAGTTTGGAGGAAGACTCCAAACTGGAAGGAAATAGGAATTAGACATAAGTGAAAAGTAGCACATTCATTTGTGACTACTTTAGATTTGAAGTTATATTTATTTTTCATTTGAGAGTGCACACCAAAAAAGGAAATCTAATTTAAAAAAGTGATTCAGTGTAAACTGACTTTTCTTTCAACTTGATTGTACATAAAATTATCTGATAGTTATTATAGATGGGACTGTTATCTCAGCTTTGTCAGAAAAGCTGTTTGGATGAAGTAGTGATGCCTCGCCCTTTTGATTAGGAGTCTGAAGTTACAACATACAGATCACAGAGCCCCAGTTAATTCTTTGGGCACCACTTTACTTCACTTAGGAGTGAAGTCCTATTCACTCAGGACTATTTCTTTCCTCAGTGGACAGGGGGTTCCCTTCCTGAGTAATTTGTCACAAAGGCTAAAATCTTGCTTTATCTTGTTTTCTTTTTCTGTGAAGAAATACAGCATGAGGGATTGCTCTAGAGATTTCTTAGCTAAGTGCATGTTTCTGCTCTTTGCAATTCATTCTGCTGTAGTTTGCTTGCCATTATTTTCCTCTGTCTTGATTTTCCTCTGAAATATCCATATTTTAAATGCAAAGGAAAAAAGGTAATGTAAATACTTTTGGAATGTCATTAGTCTGTGTAAGATTAAATAAATATATTTCTTTTTCCAAGGGAAGAATATATTTTTCCCACCCATCCCTGTCTCCAGTAAAATGTTTGTAATTAATGTATTAGGGTATTTTTTAGGAAGAGAGGGAGAACCTGTTGGTTATTATTTGGATCTATAACTTCACTGCACACTGATTATGACTCAATGATTTTATCCCATGGCACTGCATGCTATTAACATGCACACTACTATAAGCATTTTAAAATATCTGTCAAATATAGAAGGGTTCACAGAGTAAAACCAAGGAAAAATGTCTCATTTAATCCTTGAGAGCAGGGTAATTCCTAAATGGTACATATGTGTTGATCTCTCTGAAGACATGTAGTTCATCCTATACAAAGTTAAGATGAAATTAGGATATATAAAACTTGAAAACTATGAAAACTTTAAAAGAGTTTTAGATCATCATCTTCATAAGTAACCATGATTAGAATTTCTCCTTTGGATAAAACTAATAAAAAATGCTCTCTGGGGCATGTTGTAGAGCAGTTCAAATACTTTGATACTTGGTACCATTTGGATTCGTGACATGTTCTACCTGATCAAAATCAATTAGTGGTGTTATTTAGGTAGGAAAGTTAACACTACTGTGGGTATGACGGTAGTAGTAATGCTAACAGAATTAGTAGTAATGCTAACAGAAATCTCAGCATCATGCCTGTGTCTATGTATGAAGAATGGAGAGTTAAAAAGGTGATAGAGATGAAACTTGATGGGGACCACTGTGCATTAAACTCATCTACGTTTCAGAAAACAGGAATGCTCATAATGGTGTGGGAAAGGGGTTGTTGAGGGGACTGCTTAAAAAGCACTTTAATGATAATGAAGTGACACTTCATGTCAGGATTCAAATGACTCATAGCAATGAACAACAACAACAACAAAAAAAGCAAGGATAATTTTAGTAAGTGGATTTTGCTCTTTCAAAAATTATTTGGGAGCCTCTATCCTTTTGACTTCCATTAATGAAATAGGAATTGGCAGCACAAAATTTTCCAGTCACCATTAAAAAAACTTACAGAGAAACAAGTCTCTGTATTAATGCTATGTATTTAAAACCAGTATTCTTTCATTTTGGTTACACTATGATATATTCTGCTCCCTGAGATACTCATTTGAAATGATGTGAAAACTTCCATTTTGAGCTTGGAATCCAATCAGCAATAGTTTAAGAATAGATAAATTTAAGAAACTATTGGTTTTGCAAATGTTTTCCTTTTACAACTGTTTAATTGCTCCTGATATTCTGTTTTGTTAAAGGCAGTAATTGGTTTTTCTTCTGTTACTTTTTCCATTTGAAATTAACTATCGTCCTTTAAATAAAAATATTTGTGACTGGTAAAATAGCTTAAATCAACACAAAAAGGTTTCTGTACCAAGAATACTCAAATTTCTCATGTAATTTGTTCAGAACTGTAAAAAACTAGGTCAGGCCATGGTTTTTACCTTCTGATGACTGCACAGCAATGCTAAGGAATGCAAATTATATTGTCATGAAATAGAGATAATTCCATCAGAACATTTCAGTCTTTACATGTTTGTATTGTTCTATAGTGATAAATCTTTTATCTCAAAAAATATACAGAACACTCAGAAAAAAATGAAATCTTTAGCTTACAAAAATAATTGATGCTAGTAGTTGTCAGAGAGGAGATGACTGACCTCCTCTATGCCTTGCCTTCTTTAGCAACATTCCTTAGCAATGACAGGCTATTAGCAGATATTGTCAGACAGGAGAGAATCATGGGCAACCAAGTGCTAATTACTTTTGCATCAAATGAGAGGTGTATGACCCTTCAGGAGCAGGTTGTTTTGTTAGCTACTTTTTTCAAATTTGGGTAATTACATGCCAGACATACCTTTTTCATTAAATATTTCACTCACTATATTTCAAAATGTTAATTTTAATTGGTTGGGTTTTTAGGATTATTTTGATTTGTTTTTTCTAGTTGTTCAAGTAAACACATTGTGTCAACAAATTTCTCTAAGACTTTTTTGTTTTCTGTAACTGTGCAACTCTCTCCTGTGGCCCTCTACAGTCATTTATTAATGTATGGGGTTATGTCATTGTACCATAGAATGGTCTAGGTTGGAAAGGAGCTTAAAGATCTTCTTGTTACAACCCCTTGCCACAGACAGGGACCCTTCTGCTACACCAAGTTGCTCAGAGCCCCATCCAATCTGGCCTTGGACATGTCCAGGGATGGGGCAGCCACAGCTTCTCTGGGCAACCTGTGAGGCCTCACCACCCTCACAGGGAAGGATTTCTTTCTGATATCTCATCTAAACCTGTTCTTCCACATGGAAGCCATTCCCCCTTCTCCTGTCACTAATTTCCCTTGGGAAAAAGTGTCCTCATTCAGCCTTCTCTGTAGGCCCCCTTTCCATGCTGGAAGGCCACAGTAAGGTATCCCTGAACCCTTTTCTTCTCCAGGCTTAACAACCCCATCTCTTCCTCTTCTCAGTATGTCTTCTTAGGAAGAGGCACACCAACACTCTGATCATCTCTCTGGCTTCCTCTGGACTCACTTCAACTGATCAATGTCCTGTGCTGGAGACCCCAGAGCTCAATGCAGTGCCGCAGGTGGGTCTTACAATGTTGGGGCAGAAAGGCAGAATCCCTTCCCTTGATCTGCTGCCTATGCTTCTTGTGATATAGCCCAGGATGTGGTTAGCTTTCTCAGCTGTGAATGCACATCACAGGTCATATTGAGCATCTTATCAACCAACAAGCCCAAATCCTCTTCAGGGCTGCTCCCAATCCATTCTCTATCTGTGGACATGATTTTCTAAGAGACTTTTGCCTGCTAAAGCAGTTGCTGATTTTTCCCAAGGGAAAAGCTGTCAACAACTAACCTTTCTCAAAACAAATTTGGCAAACAACCACTAGTTTCTTTAAACGACCTTCTGCAAGTGGTGTTTTGCCATTTCTTCAGTTTAACCAATGGGACTGGGGAGGTGTCCTTCCTATTCACCAATCCTGTTAGTCTGTATCAGAATACCTTATAAAAGGTGTCAGGAATTAGACAGTAAAGCCTTCTGATTCTCTTCTGCCTGCTGACTGGAGTGAAGCATCATTATTTTGTATTCTATTGCAACATATATCCAGCCTGTACTTGTGCTTGGGATTTCCCTCATCCAGGTGTAGAACCTTCCACTTGGCCTTGTTGAAGTCCATCAGGATCACACAGAACCACCTCTCCAACCTGTCCAGGTCCCTCTGGTAGATACCCCTTTCCTCCAGCATGTGACTGCACCACAGCTCAGTGTCATCAGCAATCCTGAGGGTGCACTCTATTCCACTCTCCTTTTCTCCAACAATGATGTTAAACACTGCCGGTCCCAACACCACCCTATGATAGATATCACTCATCACTGATTTCCACTGGGACATGAAGTGGTTGACCACAACTCTTTGAGTGTTGTCAGAACCCAGGGCATCTCTTTGGCTGCCCTGGAAGCTCGGAAGACCCTGACCAAACAGCCTGGGAACTGAACAAGAAGGATTGACCCCAGTACAGGGTAGTTACAGCTCTGTCCAGGGGGGTGAACAGGAGAGTTTCAGTTCCATCCGTGGGGGTCACAGACCACGGCACAAAGCAGAGATGAATTACAAATCTCTAGAATATGAAACACAGCAGTATAGTTTATCACAGAGTGAGAAATATGTAGTTTTAGGTTTTTGTGATAGAAGTAGATGGAGACAAGATGGAGATTTTGGGGTGGTTCCTAAGGCTTTTCTTCTTCACCTCCATTTTCTGCTGTGACGTTAGCACAATGTGGCTTGGGAAGATTGGGCCAAGTGGATATGGTGTGTTTGATGTGGATAGTGGACATTGGTAGGAAATGGTAAACAATATGTTCGTAATAATCTGTATATAAGACCACAGACCTTTCAGGGGAGAAGGAGTTCCTGATGGCCGGTGTTCAGAGCAGTCCTCGCTGAGGACAGAGTGAACTATGAGATAAAAAGAAATAATAAACACCATGATAGACCCTAGAAAAAACTGAACCTTGAAGCCTCTGTCTCTTTCTTGCGTCTGCCCTGAAGCATGTAGGAGGGCAAAAAGACTCTGACCACCTGAATATCGGAAATCATAATCTGATAGAGTGTGACCATCAACTTGATGATCCTGATGGGTCCCTTTGAATTCAACATAAACTGCGATTCTATGATCCAGCCAATTCCTTATCCACTGGGTGGCCCATCCATTCAAACCACATGTCTCTGGTGTACACTTGAATGTGCTGCTCAGGGAAATATGCAGGAAGTGCAAAGGTTGTAACTAGACTCTCTGACCACACATGCAGAGGTATCTTGGCAGTTTTCCAGCCCTGAATCCTTATGGAAATAGTTTACCAGAAGGCATTTCCCTCTTCTGCTCTAAACCCAAAATTTTCTACTGGGAAAAAAAGACATGCTTATTTTAATACTGTATGAAGTAATGAGATTCACTTTCACTCACAGTGTGTAAGGTAACAAGTGAAAGTAAAAAAGTCGGACAAGATTTTTCTGGATAGTCTCTGTTGTGAATTCGTGTCTCTGACTCAGAGAAGAGCTGTGTGACCCAGCTCAAGCAAACAGTCCATGGCAAGCTAGGATGTACTTGGGCCAGAAGGAATATCATTAGTGTGGCTAGCCTTGTCACCTTGAAATTAATGCATTATATCTGGATTTGTGGGGGTCAGTCCAAGTGCTAGGCACTGTACTCCACCCTGTAAAGTCTAATAAGACTTTTCCTCTACTAAATTTAACTGTTATATTGCCTCTGTTTTGAAGGGAGAATAAGGACTTTACAATTAGAAATTTTGCAGATATGTTTTATTTCCAGATGGGACACACGGGAGGATATCTCCTCCAAACCGTGAGTACCTGGTCAAGACAAGGTCCGGGTTTAAATACACATTGATCCCACAAACCCACCCACCCATTCCCCATCTTCTCTTGCTTTGTATTCTAATTAGCTGTCACACCTCCTGGTGGTCGTGAGTTGGGGTCTTGGGAGGAAGGCCGATGTCTTCCTCAGGTTGATCCTTGCTTCTGGGCAGGTGTGGTGGAGGTTTGGCTATTTTTTAGGTCACTTTGCTCTTGCCAAAGGTTAGGAGCTTGATTTTGCTGGACTC
The DNA here is from genome assembly GCA_013400435.1 of Pycnonotus jocosus. Classification (NCBI taxonomy): domain Eukaryota; kingdom Metazoa; phylum Chordata; class Aves; order Passeriformes; family Pycnonotidae; genus Pycnonotus; species Pycnonotus jocosus. The sequence goes on along the minus strand of VWYP01021221.1, from coordinate 13,711 downwards.
AAGCCACAAAGTTCTGCTTTATCAATTTTTGACAAATACCTTGGTTCCACTTTGCTGAGTTACAACATTATACATCTTACCTATATGACTTAGTAGCTACCTAACAACCAAGCTTAATAGCTAATCTTACGTGTGTTCTCAGTACAAGCTGTTTCTTCACTTTTACAAAATCAAAAGCTGCTTCTAAAATCCTGTATTTTTTATATTTATAAACATCCTCCATAACAGTTTCTCTAACTAATTTGGAAAAATGAAATCGAATTGCAACCCTGTGAGTGAGGTGTTGCTATAGGACATGAAATGAATGAGACACACTCGAGTTCAGAGACAAGAGAGCAATTTTTTTTTTTTTTTTACTCTACTTATATAGATTTCTGGCAAGGACCATGGGTTGGAGGATGAGGTTGCCACCTCTCCAGCCACACTGGTCAAAATCACAGTCCATCCATTTGTCTCCTTGAGGATAAGAATGTAAACAAAAAGGGAGTTACAAAGACATCACTCTGGTTACATGAAAGTCTGTGAGAAACTCCACTAAAGAATGCAAAACCATCAGAAGGCTAAAAAGATCAGGGCAACAGTGAGGTGTCTCAGTTCTCTTAATTTCTGTGATAAAATAAATTTATAGAAACTCAGCACATCACTCACTGCTACAGATGATACTTTATTTGCCTTTTTTATTTGAAGAAAATTCTCTACTTTCGTAGAAAATATACAGCAGTGAAGACTAATTGTTATTTGCAATTCCCAAGGCTTTGCCCCTATACACTAATCAAAGAAAATCAACATACAAATCATGCTAATATATGTCTACAGTGTATTTTAATAATTAAAAAATACCTTATTTAATTTCTGGAGCAATTGTAGGAATTGAATGATCTAGTGTGCTTCTGCAGTAGATACAAAACTTTATTAGTTTCCATGACTACATTTTATTGTCAAGAACAACATTTGTGTTATATCTGTATTCAAATATCATTAATACATTTGAATATAGATGTGACATACTAAATAATTTGTGGTACTGTAAACAAGAGAAAAAGAATTATTAGCACCTCATGACTTTAATATTAGCTGGTGGTACAAGAAATAGGCAGCAGTACCAATTGGAGAACCAGTCTGTTACACAGCCATGGGTTGCTGTGTCACAGCTGTCTGCACAGCTGTGTTGCTTTCCAACATATGTAATCCAGGTACATTTGACCTTTCCCTGAGCCTGACTGGATTTACCAACCCAGACGTTCAGCATTCAGGATTTTAATGCTGCTGCTGAAGTGAAATGAGACCTCTTTGCTTTATGAACCAAGGACTAATTCTCAGCTCATTAACTTACACATGTACATTAGACTGTCCAGTCTCCCATTGTGGACACTGGCCTTCTATCACTCGTCACAGATTTTTGATAGCTATAGCAAATGACTGCACAGACCTTGTAGAATAAAACTCCAAAACCATAATTCAGTTCCTCAGCTGGAACAAAATAGAGGAGAGAGAGACAGACAGAGACAGACAGAGACAAAGAGAGGAAAGACCTTTAGCTGTTTCATAGTCTAAACAGTTTCTTTCCTCCCAAGAACTTTGTAATTTCAGATAGAATCTTCTCATCCTCTCAAGCAAATTGGATGTTCCCATGAAACCTACTTCCCTTCGCTCCCTCTGTAGTGACTGTCATTGTTGATGTTACAGAAATCCTCTCTCCGTCCAGGCTTTTTGACCCTATAGGCTGCTATGAGTTTCTCCAAGTTCCAGTGTTAATACTGATCCTTCTTGATTTTCTTTATGGAAGAAATGACCCTCCTGAAACATTAGAGAATAGATTGGTGAGAAAAGGTAAAAAATGCCTTGTTATTAGAAATCCATACACATTTTGATGTGTGATCTTAAGGGATATAAAATAGTTATCTTCATACAGTTAATGAGCATGTAACATACTATGCACAAGATAACGGAATTAACTTGGATGTATAACTTAAAATGAAATGTAAACATTTAATATGGCAAATTCCTAGATACAGAAATAAATTGGGGTTTAGTGTATTTCTAGTAAGGTTTAGATAGATCCTGTATTCAATTGGAGTGACAGATACTCTCTGAGCTGCCACTGGTGGCATCAGCAGAGATTGTAATACGGACTTTAATATTTTAAAATTACTACTCAAAAAAAGAAGTTGTATGTAATGAAATTGTTCATTCTACATGGAGTGAATAATTTCTAATATAAGAAATTATCTTAACATTATGTTGCAGTAGCTCAGCTTCTGTCACTTCATAATTAACAGCTTTCTATTTAACTAGTAGGTTTCAATGCATCCAGGCATTTGGCTTACGGGCAAGTGGCGGGAGTAGGTCGCTTGCAGTCTAATCGTAGAAACTTTCTCTGCCCTGATTGGCTGCCAGGCGAAGCCTCTCCAGGGAAAAGACTGCCAGCACATATACAACCTTTATAGGAATCCTTCACTTCATTTGTAATGTGTTGAGGCACAAATAAAAATCAGATTGGTTCCTCTCACCATTCCAGCACAATGATCACAATGGTGATACACAAAACCACCTTGGTAGCATGAGCACATGTGAGCAAGAAAGTGAAAGGCATGGAGTGCTACTTCCAGAAGTCTGCCTTGGGAGAAACAACAAGAACAAGTTCTTCTTTACCTTTCTTTCACATAACATCTACAGAGACAAGTAGATAGAGTTTTGGAATCTTTGTAACCTGAAAAACTTTTAAATAAGGACCAAGTTGAGCTGTGGGAAGACGGTAAAGGCAAGAAGTCTGTGTCCTTCCCATAAAAATAAGGGAGTTATGCTTTATGTTGTCTTGAACTCTAACACATAATAAACCCACCACTGCTTAGCTGCAAAACGTTGGTCAGCTTATGCAAACTGAACCTTGTGTGATGAAAGAAATTCCCATAAGAATGGAATATTCCATCTCATGAATGGGATTTCACTGTCTTCCAGTGCAAAATTAGAATTTCATACACTCACTCGCATTTAGAGATTCACTTATGTATTTTGAACATGTGTGGGGTACTTGGGAAAAGCTTAAATTATAGGAGTTAAATAGACCACAGACATGACTGACACTAAGTAGTACTAATAACAAAATCCTGGGTAAAATAAACCTTTTTTTTCCCAACTGAGACACAAAGAACATGTATGAGGATATTCTAAGGTAACATGAACTGATTACAATGTTGCATCTTCACAGTAAGGTAAAAGTGTTTTCATCAGAGATCCTAAACACATCCAGGTTGACAAAATGCATGGAATTATTATTATAATATTCAATTTTTTTATTATAATTAATATAATTTCAAAATTACAGTGCTTCCAGGCAAAAATATGAGAAAAGGAGTGTGGTGGTGCATTTTAGCCTTTTTATGTTTATTAGCTATTGTTTAGTTTAAGTAAATGGTCTGTTCTGTAACCCCTGCCCAAATTCCCCTTTGGTTTTTTCCTGAAGTTTGTACGTGTCAGTTAAAATCCCCTACCCCCTGGAGACCTGTCATTCACCCCAAAACCTTTCCCCTTCTTTGAGAAAGTTCTGAGAAGTTGGTCAAGTTATTGGCTGATTTCCAGATTTCCCCCCCACCCCCTATTCCCACTGGTGATAATTGCTGTCTGTCCTGTACCATCCCCTGTATTTTTCTTATTGGATTCTGCTGTTATCTTTTGTAAAGACCTTCCCCCCATAAAATCCCAGTGCAGAGGCCTTGAGACACCCTGCTGTTGGAGAATTCCACCAGGTCAGGACCCCTGACTGGCTGCTTTCCACCATGGAACAATAAAACCTACA
>VWYP01021220.1:0-67140 GCA_013400435.1 Pycnonotus jocosus | reverse complement strand
CCCTGCGGAGATTTTTTGGAATTTTTTTTTTTTTTTCGTCCTCGTGCGGGAAACGCATGCGCCAAAAAAAAAAATCGGGATACGGGAGTGTTGCAGAATTTCTCCTGCTTGCCCTCCCATTCAGCGTTAATACTCTGAGGGGAAAAAAAGAGTACGGTACACACAAAAAAAACCCCACCCCAGCCTCCCCCCCCAAAAAACCCCCCAAACAACAAACCTCGAACAAAAACCACCAGCAGCATCTGCAGACCCGTAATTCAAGTTTAAAGAAGTGTTTCTACAGCACTGCGCCGCCAGACCTCGTTAGATTTCACATCACGGCTGCAGGATGCTCCCTTCCCTATCACCAGTGTAGAAAGATTCTTTAATTTTACGCCCCATTTCCTTTCTGTCATTCAACAATGCACATCGACTCTTTTTTTCTCCCTTTTTTTTTTTTTTAATATATTTGAGCAAGAGACAAGCTGCCCTGTAGGCAAGCGGGGGTGTTAAAAAACGAGTGAAATAGTGCTGGTGAGCATTTCTGAGCTGGCTGCCACGCTCCAAAGCCCGTCAGCAAGAGAGTGAAATGCCAAAAAAACCTCCAAAACGTAACCGCACCGCCACAGCGGGATTAACGCCACTAACAGTAGCTTTCCCCTGTTCTTTTTCTTATGTTTCCGACTCACATAACGCTAAAAATTTTATTTAAGCTTTCTAATCGTTAAATAGATTACCGAGGACATTCCCACACTCAGCTCCACCTTTCCCTCCAAGCTCAAAACTACGATTTAAACCATATCTTCATTTTATATAACGCTTATAAATATATAATCCTCATTATTAAGCCACCTGCAGTCGAGCCCTACCTTTCCCAGTCAGTTTAAGGTTAGCTTTGCAATTTTATTTTTTTTTTTTTCAGAGAGTCTCACAAAGCTCCGAGGAGGCATTTCCTCCACAAGTTTTCTCTCCATGGTAATCCCACTCTGCGGGCAGCAGGGATAAAGTCTGCGGGGACTCGTTTAGGGGACCCAGTGGGTGGATTTTGGGGTTCCACCGTGCTCGCCCGCTCCCCGCAGCATCCTCCCCACCCCGTCCGGCAGCACCGGGGACAGCTCCCGCTCCTCGGGAAAGAAGAGAAGAAATCCAGCACTCACCATGTGTTACACGGGCACGGATGGAGCCGATGGAGGTGGGAAGAGCAGTCCCGGGCGATTGACGGACTGGATTTTGCCCAGTTCACAGCAAAGCTTTCTATAGTTCCTTGGGAAAGACTGGCTTTGCGTCAGTGCATAGCAAGGTGCCCTTGGCGTGACATTTTGGCGATAATGAGGGTTTGATAAATCATCCCCCCTCGGTTTGGGATTTTAAAGGGACACGGAGGAGCTGGCTGTCACTCAGGCGGCGGTGGCAGTGCGTGTTCCCTGTGACTCATGTGGGGGCTGACACCGCACCGGAGCCAGCCGGGGCACGGAGGAACTTTGCTGCCCTTAATGAGAGGGAAGAACATGTGAGAAACACGTACACCTTCCGTTCCTGCTCCTCTTCCTCCTCCCTCTTGGTAGGGTCAATCCGGCTCCCTGTTTAAAAATCTGCATTCCTGCAGATCACAGATCACATGTTATAGTAGCTCGTTTATGTACGTTATCAATTTAGATATCCATATACATGGATATAAATAACATATTAAAAATATGTAATATAAATATAAATTAAACTATATAACTACTAAAATAGATAAAATATAAAATTAATATACTATATAATNTGTAATATATAATATATCATATTTTATATATTATGTTATGATATATAGTATATATTATATTATTTTTACATCTTTATAACATTTATATATTATCTATACATTTATATTTTATATATTATATATAATAAGATACATAAAAATATAAAAATAATATAATATATAAAATGCAAGTATAAAATAAAATAAATTATATAAAAACATAAACATTAGCCGTTTTGTGTCTAACCACATGCCCACACACGGAGTGAGAAGTTCGCTGTGTATAAAGCACACAAATACATTTAAATGGTGCCTCCCTTGCTCGAAAATTGCATTGTATCGTCTATTTTTGCTGTGCCTCATGGGAGAAATGCCAATTATATTTAAACGATACACACGACAAAGCAAATTTCTCTTTCATCAAAGCTGTCTGAAGAGCAATGAAGTGGGAGCAAAGATGACGGCAACAAACCCTGAAGTTGCTGGTGTTCTTCCCTCACCCATCAAACCATTTGCGTTTGATTATCGTGGGGGGAAATTATTAAAAGTCATTAAAAGTCAGGTGTCAACTGAGAATCGTTTTTGCAACCAAGCACTTCACACCTGATCACCTCTTGTAGGTGCAGTTTGCTACTTGAGGGGCTTTCTCAAAGATTTGTGGAGCGCAAGACGATTTGGTTCACGTTGACCAAAAAGAAAGAAAGAAAAAAAAAAATTAATCGGGATGCTCCCTACGCCACCTTCCCCGTGGTTCCAGCGTCAGTGACGCCGTCCATCCGCACGGACCCTGAGAGTATTTCACATTTTAGCGTCAGCAGAGGAGAGGGGAGGGGATGGAAGGGGGCTGAACTCACCAGCACCACACGCGTCTCTCCTGCGTCCTTGCTTTTGCGGGGCACCAGCGCTTGTTCGGGCGGACCAAGCGAATAAAAAATCCGCAGGCAGTGGCGCAGAGGAGCTGGCAGTGCCACCAGGAGCGGCCAGCCCGGGCAGGGACAGCGCAGCTTTGTTCCAGCACAGCCCGGAGCTGCTGAAATTCACTGGCCGCGGTTATTGACAGCCCCAAGAAAGCGAGGGAGATGGGGGCCAGCAAAGCAGAACGGCGAAAAGCGATTTTCGCCGGAAAGATCAGCGGGTCTGGCAGCTGAGAAAGGATTTTGGCTCGCAGCAGAGCTGCAGGGCACGCTGGAAACACAGCTGGAGTTAACTTGGGATGTGGCTTCGCACATCTTCCAGCACCGGGATATATATACTAAAAAAAAAAAAAGTAATTATATATATACAATATATAAAAACATAATATAAAATATATCTTATATCATATNTATTATACTATATATTATACTATATATTATATAAAATTCTATCTTTTAAAATATATATAATTTTATATAACATATAAGTGACACAGCACAGGTCTATAATTCCTGTTGCACAAATGGGTATTTTTACAAGCACACGCTGTAGGTTGTTGCACGTCCCTGCCTTTAGAGTCGCTTTTCTGCCTCTGTCCTGTCCTGCCTGATGTCGTGGGGGGCTGTCCCAGCCCAGTGGGGCTGGATGAACTTTAAGATCCCCCTCCAAGCCGAGCCATTCCGTGACTCCATGTGCTCCCCGCGGGTCTCTTTAGGGATCCAGGGGCTTTAGGAGGGATTTAGAAGCTGGAGGTGTTTTTGCAGCTTTTCCCTCTCCAGGCATCCTCCAGCCGCAGAGCGATCTGCTGACCTCCAGTTCACGTTAATGTCTCCCTCTAAAGGCACGGGCCCAATTAAAAGCGACAACTCTTATTAATCCAAGAGATATTTTGGTCGGCAAGACCCCTGAACGTCTTCTGGAGTCATTGGGTTGGCTTATTTTGGTTTATTCCAAAAATTGAAAAACTCACTCTTCACGTTCTTTTCCGAGCTATACTTTTGATTTCTCCATCAGCGTTTAAACGTGAAATCGAAGTTTCACCTCTGGAAAAAGGGAATCGATCTCCTTTACCTTCTGCAAAGTCAAGAGCGCCTCTGTTTCCCCTGTACGCCAGGGAAAGCTCTGGGAGGGCACGGCCAGAGGCTCTCGCTGAGCACGGGAGCCAAGGATCCATCCTTGGCCAACAGGGACACCCAGGGAGAAGCAGGGCTCTGTTTTCACACATTTTTTTTCCTTTTCAAACATTTTCCTGTCCTCGGGGCCGCACAGCCCAGCTCCCCACGGCCCCGGGGTTTGGGATAGAGACACCTGCTGTGCTCCAAACCCCGAGTTCGGATTTACGATGCTTTTCCAAACCAAACCAGCTCCCTGCGGTGTGGGGGGGTTCAGTCAGCAGCCCCCAATTTCATTCAGGCAATTTTTCTGGTTTTTCTGATGATTTTCTCCTTGTCACCGTCCCTCCCAAACGCCTGTCCCGCAAGGGAACCATCATCCCGCAGCCACATGGGGTACCAGGGATGGAGGAAAAGCAGCTTCTGCAGCTCACACCGAACCCCTCCCTGCCTCCCTCGGGGCTCTGGGGGTGTCACCCACCCTGTCACCCACCCTCGACGTGACACTCTGCCTGAAGGGATCCCTATTCTCTTCTCAAAGGGAATAGGCGGCTGCTCCAGGGCGGGGGTCGCGGTTTTTCCAGCAGAAGGGAATTGAGCGCCTCTGTTCCCCCGGGGAGCCCCCGGGGACCCCTGCGAGCGGTGCCTCCCCCCGGGGAAGGGCAGCCCCGAGCCGGCCGAGCGGACCAGCGAGCCTTAATTGCTTTGTCAAAGATGAAAAATAGCGATTGATTTCTTTTTCTCCCTTCGCTGCCCGTCTTTTCCTCTTCCCCCGGCCCTTCTTTGCCGATAAGGAACGAACAGAATTACACGATACACGCAGGAAGCCCCGGGAGGGGCTCTGGGGCTGGATCCCACCCCCGGCCCCAAAGCTGCTCGCTGCCCCCATCACATTTCCTGGCTTTGTGCCGCATTCGTGCCGTGCCTCAATGGGAAAAAGCCAAGTCACGGCAAGAGCAAGCGATGTCACCTCTCCACAGACACCCCAAACACGCCCAGGGGCGCCCATGCGGTTTTAATCCCTGCGCTAAAATCCCTCGCCCTGGCTTCTTTATGGCGGAGTTAAAAGCACTGCAGCGAGTGATGTTAAATCTTCCTCCTCCTTTCTCAATGGAAAGTTTTGCCTGAAAGGGCTGGAGGCAGCCGCAGCAGGAACCTGCACCCTGTTCCCCCGCTGGTTTCCTTTGCCACCTCGACAAACGCCAACCTGCGAAATCACAGCCTGTCCCGGGAAGGAATTCCACAATTCCCGCAGCACATTAATCCATGAACCCCGCGGGAGTGGAGCTTTCCTCCCTCCCTCCTCTCTTGGGGCTCTTTTTGTTGTTTTTATGGCGGAGAAAACCCCTCCGGCTGGGGTTCTCCATAGCCACAGCCATTCACAGCCTTTTCTCCTTTAAACTCGAAAGGCAAATACACAAACACCAGCAAAAGTAAGAAACCAGACCTCGCCAAGGGACGCTTCCATTTCTTGCATTTCCCCTTTAAATTCTACCTATATATATAAAAAAAAGTATATTCCAATATACAGTTGGAATATATTCCCGTATACAATCGGAATTCCTGATTCCACCGAGCGGTTTTCCCACGCAAAGAGCACAGCCCCTTTCTCGAGGCGAAGACTCGCCTTGCCAGGCTGCAATAGTTCGCCCCTCTCGGTTAATTATATCCAGATAATGAAGAGACCGTAGAAATCTTTCAAGTGCTAATTACCTGTTGTTTTCGTCCCGTGAAACGCCTCGGGCTCGCCCTGTTGTTTATTAGCTCTCCTGCACACTTTTCCAATTGCCTCGACTCACATAACTCACTGGATGGCCCCTGGATCTTCAGATAATTATCAGAGTTTGATATCCTTATTGTAAAAGGAGAGGTTCAACTTCTTCTCTGGAGACCACTGGAAATAACAGAATTAAAACAAAGTGGGTTCAGGTGGAGGGAAAAGCACCTGGAGGAAATTTCTGCACAGCTGGCCAGGCATTTATGCTCCTAACAGCTATTTCCCCCCCCAGGATGTATTTGTTTCTTCATTTGTCTGGACATTTGCCTTAATCACAGGGCATAATCTCAATGTAGAACATCAGCTTTGAAGTTTCACTTTGCAGTAGAATAGAGCATTAAAAAAAAAAAGGGCGCATATATTTAATGAAGGGAAAAAAAAGTGAATGCTATTTAGAGCTTTAAATAGATTTCCATGATTTACATGTAAGCAATCAAGTCAAGGATATATTTTTTTCTTGTCCACAGTGAACTCTAGACTTATCTTAGCCCAGTCACTGAACTGAACACGCCTCCATCTTCAGGTAAAATTGCACCTGTTCTTACACTGAGGTTTGAACTCCTGGTCAGAAATTTGGCAGGAAAACATCACAAATATCTCAAAATGAGAGAAAGTTGATTTTCCGGGCAGGTGTCCTGTGAAGGCATCACAAGCACCCACCCCAGAAGGCAGATTCCAGCAGAGAGCCAGAACATTTGAACACCTTCCACTCTCTGCCTTATTCCTGTTGAGTCAAAAGGAAAAAAACACAGCCTGCACATCTGGGAGGCTGGGTGAACTTCCTCCAGGGTCAGCAACATTTACTGCATGGCCCCATTTAAAGAAAAAAAAACAAAACACCACAATGAACATAGCAATGTACCTACTTCAGTGTTTCAAAGGGATCTCAGTGATTAAATAGATTTAATAGATCTGAGTCTGAGCACAAAAACACCATCTCAAGCATTTAATCCCCATCCTGGCAAAAAAAAAAAAGAAGATAAAACACAACAGATCTGTCCATTTCACTTGGGGAATTTGGTTTCAATCAAAGACATTGAACTGCTTAAAAATTGAAAAGGCAAATAAGCTTATATACAAGTTTGTAAACTGAAATCAGGTTTAAGCAGTCCCTTGAGCATAAATTTCCAATCAGAGTGACACTGTTCTCCCAAGGTAGCAGATTCATGCTTTAAACGATCATTTGCTTAATTCCTGTGCTTCATTTTCTGGAATTCTGCACAGCTTCAACAATGAGTTCCAAATATGCTTAATACCTTGGTCATAGGAAAAATTCAAGGTGATCCACTCTCTGAGATAATGGAAACCCCAACTCTGACTTCAGTGTCAAGATCATTTTCTTATTCAGATCATTTTCTTATTCTCAGCTCACTCCTACTCTGGTCAGTGGGAAGATAAGAGATGCAAAAAACCCCAAAACAAACCAAAAACCATCACCAGAGGTGAATATATACAAGCAAACTTTTATTACTATAACCAAAGGAATGCATAATTAAATAATTATCTCACAACTAAATCCCTTTATAAAAACTTAAAGGGATCATACAGCTAACTTTAAATTTCTCTAATAAACAGCCATTTCGTGAAAATATAAATAATTAAAAATAATAATATTTAAAATATAATATGCATGAATAACATCACATAATATAACATAACATAGAATAAAAGCAGTGCTGAGTTAGATGCCTACACTCCTTGGAAATTAAAAAAAAAATCCATCTTGATTCCAAACAAAGCTTTGCAATGAAACTTCAAATAATATTAAAAAAATAAAATTTCTCCCTCTAATTTCTTATTTTAGATATCTGTCCTTTAAAAATGCCTGTAATAACATGAGCCTGTAATAACTAACTGTATATTTTTAGTTTGAACTTAGCAGATTTATAAACAAATCACTTTACTGGGACTTGGGGAGATGATAGCACTATCCATTGCAACTACCAGCTCATGTTTTATTTAAACATACCCAAATATAAGTCAAAACTCACATATTTGAAGCATAATCCTCATATTCCGTCAAATGATGGCTGTTGTTATTGCACCCCTCATTTTAATGCAGTGTACCTTGTGAGGTTTAGTTTCTCTCTATGATTTTATTCTAAAGTTGGAAAAATCTTGCTTGATGATGTTTGACAGGCACCATTGGCTTGGGGCATGATTGATTTCCTCTCTCATGTACCTCTGCACAGGTGTTCTCCACTTCAGATGCTGTAAAAGCAAAAGAACCTTAAAAATTTTGCAAGGCAATCCCAAAATTTTTGAAAGACAAGCCAAAATTACTTTGCTGTAAAAGCGAAAGAAGCTCAAATTTTCTGAAAGACACTCCAAAACAGACAAAAGAATTTCTCACACATAGTATTTTTTAAAGTAGGGGTGATAGTTTAACCCAAACTTCTAGATATTTTCATGGGAGATGCTCCTCACATTTTAATAAATGTTTTAACTAAAAAGAATGATTTATTGCACCTCTGTCCCTTGACAAGGTAGGATGCAGGAGTAGTGATTCCTTCCAGCCCACCTTGCACAGTTTCTAAAGAAGTAAGAAACAGCATCAAATTCCTCTTTGCTGGAGCCTGCACATTTAGGACTTTGCTGAAATTTTGGCAGCTGAGCATCTCCAGGTGCCCTTACAGAAGAACTGTCACTTTTTGGATTACAGCTGCCAGGGTGGTGGCTCACTGAGTGTATGAAGAATTCTATTAGGCTTTTTTATTCTCCTTTCCTTTCCTTTCTCTGTTCAAAGGGTTTTGAGGCTGACCCCTCAGTTCTCTCCAAGCTGATACAAAAACCTGAGAGAAGCCTTTTGTCCACATACCTGCATTGTGACAATAACATCTCTCTTGCAATCATAAACATATCCCCCTTTAATCACAGGGCAGAGGGATGGAAAAGACACTCAGTGAGATGATATCTTTTGAAGAGACTTTCTGGGAGTAGAAATAATTGCTTTTCCATTCTGACTCCTCATCATGGGTGGTGGCATTGAGGGGGTTGAGCTGCCTTCTCCCCACTCTAATTCCCAAAAAGGGAATGGCCACGGGGATGATGAAGCAGAGGGACACACCCCAAACAAGTTCTGCCTCCCCAAATATCTGCAGTAAAACCCCCTGGACCAAGCAATTACTTCAGTGTCAGCACTCTCATCTCACCTGTGTCAGAGGAGATTTTTCACTGCTCTGCAGGAATTGTTACAAAGCTGACAACAACACAGAGATATCTTAGATCTAGAGGATGGCTCCTGCCTCTCTCTGCCCAGTTTGTTCATCTTTTTGAGCAACACATCATTACTCAACTTTGAGCAGTAACATTTAGACAGACAAATTGAATTGATTTTGATGTCTGGAGGCTTTAGCCTGGAGAATTTCACCAAACTTGGCCATCTGTTCCTTTCTCCAACTTTCTGCTGGGACTGACAATTATTAGTGGTTACTCTTCAGGCACAGAGGGAAGCCAGCTCGGTCTGCAGCAGGCAGAGGAGCAAATTCCAGGGATTACACAGCACTGATCCTGGGGGAGAGCAAAGAACCCCCCAGAAAAGTGAAGGAGCACACAAACACACACACTTCAACTTGGAGACAATCGCAGTTTGGGAACAGGTGTGAGATACAGGGAAAGAAAGAAAGAAACAAACAAAAAAAAAACAACCAAAAAACCCCACCACCTCCAAAGAACCAAAACCAGCAAAAAACCAACCAAAATCAGACTGGAGATGAATGTGCAGTCCAAGGACAAGCAATAAGTACTAAAGTCTGCAAAACAGAACTGTTTCTTCTGCAAAGATGACCTGAAAGCTGCCAGCAGCTGCTGATAGCAGCTGACAGGGTCAGCACTGTTCAAAATGGGCTGACCCAGAAGCTCTAATTATTTTATTTTATTTTTAGGCTAGCAAGGCCACCAAAACCTGCTCCAAACCTCAGATTTACAGACAACAGGCAGGAGGGCTTGAACATGGGGTTTCCCCTTGGACAGTGGCAGGCAGAAAAGGGGGATTTGTGCATGCAAAAGTGTTTTTGGTGTGATTATGACTGCATAGAGAGCTCATATATAGAGCCAGAATGGCATTAACACCCATGGCAACGTGGTTTTAACCCCTGTGGTTTATTTATCTCTCTGAAATCCCACCCAGCCAGAGGGAAGCAGGTTGGAGCAAACCACAGTCCCTGGCATGTGCTGCAGGAAGATGAAATGTCACCTGCAGCACCTCTCCCCTGGCCCTGCATCAGCTCCCTGCAAAAACCCTCTGCAAAACCCCTCCAGGTGACAGCTCATCCCTCTCCCTTCTGCTTCCACGCTGCTGAGCAGGAAAAAAAAAATAGTTCCACAGTGTGAGCTGCAACAGGCTGCAGGGAGTGAGGAGGAGAGAGAAATATCACCTGCAGAGGCTTCTGTGAAGCACAGGAAAATGTAATGGGATCTGGTGATGTTTTCTAAAACTACACACTGCTCTAGGTTGAGGTAATTACTTTACCAAGATGCAGGTAGGTATTATATATTGTCTGTTATTAACTTTTCCTGTCACCACGCTCTTGTTACCAGCTAGGATTGTGCATTCCTCTCCTTAATTCAGCTTCGTCTCTAGAGAAATGTAAATTACACTTGGCTAACCTCATCTAAGCTTTTATTCCTTATGGAAGACAGACAGAGGTAAGGCACTCTGCAAAGAGACTCTATTTAAAATATTTTATGCAAAAAAAGCACGGGATAGATCCACTCAGTGCCTCAGCCTCTCTGGTTCTCCACCACACCACCTTTCCAGACTGGTGAAGGGTTCTTTAGTGCACAGCACACTCAAACAAATCAAAGTTTGATGCTTGACCTCCTTCCCCTCCTCCCCAAATAACAGCAGCTGCACATATCAAACAGGGAAGAAGGAGATTTGGAAAGGTGTGTTTGTACTCATCTAAAGGATGAGCACACTTTGGAGTTTTAAAAATGCAGCTGAAGAACAGATTGACTGACAGTGACCTGCTGAGAACAAGGTTTATTGGTAATATATTGGCTGGGCATTCTGACTAATGGGAGTGGCTTCGTTTGCTCTCAGTGCTCTGACACGAGGTACAAACACAGGAATTGATGAAAAACATTCATGCACAGAGTGGTCTCAGAGGAGCAATGGCAGAACTCAGGGAGAGCCACCATGTCCTGGCAGGCACATCAAAGAGAAGCATTTTATCATTATTGTACCTAATAAACTCTCCTCTAAGTCCTTTGGAGGTTTTTTCTCAACTCTGCAGACTGTTGTGACAATTTCTTGCTGGGAATAAATCCATGTGGGCAGAGAAAGGGTGGGAGTGGGGTAACAGCTCAGCCATTTCTTGCTTACTCCACTGACTGCAGCAAGGTTTTCAGGTGGCAACTACAAAAGCAGAGTACAGGATCACAGAATCATAGGATTGTCTGGTGTGGAAGGGACAAAATCTTGTTTCTACTCCTTTGCCAGGGACACCTTCCACTGTCCCAGGTTGTTCAGAGCCCCATCCAACCTGGCCTTGGATACTACCAGGGCTCACCTTTTCTGGGCAGCCAGATGATGTTATAATATCGATTTCGTGGAGGTTTCCCTGCTGGCAGCTCTCTTACCCACTTCCTCCAATAACGTCTCAATTACTTCAGAAGTAATTAACTGTCACATGGATGACTAAATCAGGCATGAAACATCTGATTCAGAAAAACAGTTCCCTGTGAAAAGCACGAAATTCCATTAAGGGAGGGGCTCAGCCACAACCCCAGCTCCATGGTGTATTCCTCAGCCAGATGTTGCATTTAGGTTTTGATTCAAGAATTGACCAAAACAATGGATTAAAAGGTGATTTGAAAGCCATGAAAGATGGACTATTTACTCCCACCCTCACACCCACATCATCTGCTTGTGGGTTTTTTTTTAACACAGAAAGATGAGAAAAAGCATGACATCTTTTAAATATTAAAACACAGATCAAGCTGTTCTGAAGAAATGGCATTCAGGAAGGCTGCTTTAGAGGAAGCAATCTTAAATTATCTTTTATTTAAGGCACTACAAAAGAGGCTGCCTTCAGGTTTTTTGAGGAGCTTGCATTCAGAAAGGCAATTATAAAAAGCGTAAGAATTTTTGTAAAAATGTAAATCTCAGTTTCATCAGAGAAAAAAAAATTAAATCCCCAAATTAACACCAGTGCATGTATTAGTTTGAGGCAAGAAACTTTGCCCTGCTTTTTCTCCTCAGTGCAAGGCTCTAATTCCCAAGCACAGTTTAACATCTGAGTCACAGAGAACTCCTCCTCCTCCTCCTCCTCACATCCAATTTTCCAGTTGAGTAGCCTCTGTTCCAAGAATGTCCAGTGCTGTGACAGGAGCCAATATCATCAAGAAATCCCCTTTTTTTTTCAGTGCTCCTCTCTTTGCATAACCCATCAGAAGGTTAAATCAAAATTCAATTCTCTTTACTGGACCCTACTTGTATTTCAGGCTTAAATTACCTAAACCATCATTACCCAAGGTGGATCAGCATCCCTTCAAGGCAGCTCCTTGTGCCTCCCAGGACCTTTGGTGTCTCCCATCAGCTCCCTTCTCTGCCTGTCACCCCAGAGCTCTTCCTTCCACCCAGGCAGTCTGCAACACTCAGGGAAACAGAAGCAAAAGCCAAAATTTTTAGCGAGACTGACTTTATTGTGAAAAGTCCTGCAAACAGAGAGTGATGGCTCCAGAGAGTGAAGCCAGTGTGTACTAATTAGTTTGGACAAAAGAGTGGGTGAGTTCTGTCAATTTTACAGGTTTTCACTTGTTTATTTATTTTAATTTTAATTGTAGTCTGTGAATATTACCTGCTCGAGTGGTAAGCAAATGAAGGCAGGTGTGGTGATCCCAAGAGGAGCACACCTGGCACAGATTCTGTTCTGGTAGCAGCACTGGCATGATGTCCACGAGTTTTGGAGCTGAGAATTCCATCCTTTCTGTGCTGCCAGGCACTGACCCCCAGGCAAACCCTGCATTGACCTGAGGCCGTGGAGAGGCTCCCAAAATTGAGTGACAGCACTGGGATTGTGGGGGTGGAGTTTGGATAGAAGTGTGTGATAGCACAGGGGGGAAAACTCAGAGTTGAAGGGTTTAGAATAGAGTAATATATAGATAAAGCAAGATGGAGGTTTTAGGGCAGAGGCTGAGTCCTTCTTTTTCCCCTTCTCCTTCATGGGTCTGGGTGGTGTTTTGTAACTGGGTGGAAAAATACACATTGCAGCCATGGGTGGTTGGGTATTGGGTTAAAAGTAAAAATAATTGAGGTGTCATTTCTTAATTGGACAGTTTATCCTTAAAAGACCTTGTAGAGAGAGAGAGATGGGGCTCCATTTTTAGTTTGTTAGCTGGAAGTGCTGTAGAACTCATGGTTTGTGAGACTGTAATGTAGATAAGAATTAATAAACATCTGGGTCCAAACAAGAAACACTGTCTGGAGCATTTAATCCCAACCCTGGCAAAAAGAAGATGAAACACAACACACGAGAAGGGTTTTCAGCAGTGGTAATTTGCCCACTGTGGGTGTCCTCTAAGCTCTTGGATCACCCACACCTTATTCCTCACTGCACATTGCTGTGGGATGCAGACGTGATCTCTCTCAGTTAATGGAAGTCACTCTGGAAAAATCCATCCCTGTTTTTGTACAGGAAGGGATCATGTATCAAGATATCAGAAAGGCAAGGAAAAAAAACCCTGAAAAAATGGGTATCCCCCTGTTTCACCTATTTTTCCTTGGAAGAAAACAAAATAACTTGAAAAGCCTCTCAAATCACCACGTGAAGGGGGATTATTTTAGCATCTGCCAGCTGAATCCAAGGAGAATAATTTTATTTGGGTTGTGGTTCTTACTTGTGAGAGGATAACTTCAGCCAGTTTGCTTTCCAGGGGACATATTTGCTCTCACTCTCTTTGCACTGATGTTTTGAGTAGTACCCAAGTGGAAAATAGAATTAACATGTTGAGTAAGCTTTATTCCTCTTTAATTTGTTATCGCTGTCATTAAGGGTCTTTTATTTTACTTTGGTTAATTGTTAGAGGAACAGTAATAGAAATGTTATAAATCCAGAGATCAATGGTTTCAGGGTGGAGTTTTTCCATGGGATGACTGAGGCCTTTCCATTGACCATGGAGGAGTTCAAAGTGCTGGAACCTGGAGGGATTAGTAATTCAAAGAAACACCCTTGCCATTCAGAAAGGGATACAAATGAAGTTTCTATTTTGATATCTGGGGATTAACAGAGCAGATAAAAAATTCTGAGCCAATTGGTGGGTGCCAGGACATTTACACATTACAGTCATGTGCTGAAAAAGCATGAAAAAAGCTTTTAAAATATCCTGTTAATAATTCCTGTGTGCATGGCACCTCACCAGCAGGAAGGCTTCTCCTTCTGTCTCTGCTGCTCAACAATACCATTAAATTAATTTTTACCAATACCACTTTTCCCTGTCAAGTTAATTATCGACCTATGAATTTAATATAAGGTCAAAAATCAGGTGAAACAATGTATGTTTAAACTTTTACTAAGCTGGGAAAATGGAAGCATCTTCAGGTTTCTGTCCAGTTACAGCAAAGCAATTCAAACTCAATGTTTTCTGCACCCATTTAATCACATGAGTCCTCCTGCAAATTTCTGTGCAGTGCTCATACCATTAAAAGCCAGATTTTCCTTCTCATTTCCCTATCCATGTAATAAGGTGTTTGTCTTTTAATGAGATGTCACTGCTTCACCAGCCTTAACATCTGTCAATGCCTGGATAAACAAAATAACGTGGAATGTCTTTGCCATTCCTCTCAAAGTTTGTGCTCATGGCTTTATTTTTGGTTGCCTTTGAAAACTCCTGGATGCTGTTACTATGCAGTTAATCCATGTAGTAAAAGCAGTACCAAATTGTACCTCTAAACCTGGTTTCTAAGAATAGAATAATCCCTTTGGTCTTCACACAAGCCTTTAGTTTCAGCCCCTGATCTTCCATCCCTCCCTCCTGCCTCCTTCCAGGCTGTGTCACCCCACAAACCTCGGGGAAGACACACTGCTGCAATTCTCCCTTCAGGTAATTTAAACCAGGGACAGAAAATGCTAAGAGTCATTGCTGCTGGGAACTTCAGGCACTATTAAACAGAGAGCAGAGAAACATCCTTGAAATAAAACTCTCCAAACCTTGCTGGCAGCCTGCATTTTTAGTTAGGAGCTGCATCTCCCAAACCACCCCTCCGAATCCTCTGCAGAGCTTTATTGGAAATGGAGGCTTTGCTTTTCCTCTGGATCACAGGAGCTGGATGTGTCTCATCACAGCACACCCCACAGGACAGAATTTAGAAGGTCAAACTGAGGTGTACACACAAAAACCCTATTAAGAGACCCCAGCATGGTGCTCACTGAAGAGTCATTCACTAACCAAGGACCAGAAGCATCCAAGCTTGTCAGCCTTGCTCAGCTGCTCTCTGAGGGGTAGAAGCAGCAAGGTAATTTTACAGCTTAGCTGTAAACATTTAAAAGCACTGCAGAAGATTAAAAAAAAACCAAAAACCAACAACAAACAAAACCCAACATATCATTAAATCTAAATAAGTAGAGCTGTGAGCATCCATCCCATTTTCAGGTGGGTTATTTATCTTCAAGCACACAGACTCTGGGCACAGATTTGCAAGCAGAAGGCAGGCCAACCTTCAGGTTTTATCTGAATATTAAAAGCACGTCTGTGAATCACAGGTCAATCTTAACTCCTCTGACTTTGGGCTAAGTGTAATGCAAATTGCTTCAGCATGATCAGAGATTGATAACTGCTGCTTCAGGACACTCCTTGAGAAAAAGGTTAACTATGGGATTAAACATGAAAAACTTCTGTCCAAGCAATGTTCTTCACAAGTGCTGGACTTCATTAAGCACAGCAAAAACACCCTTTCTAAAAAAAAAATCTCCCTGAACCCCCCAAAACCACCCCCATATACAAACTTACATGACACTGCTAATACCTCCCCCAGGTTTTGCAAATGAAGACACTTTCCTGCTAAATTTGTAGTTGCCACCTGCAATTTGGGTCAGGCAAATTTTATCCTCTTGGAAAACAGACATGCCTTTACCCCCAGGTATTCATTTGCCCTTTGCTGAGTGCAAGTTTCACAAAATGAATTTATAAAGTGAATTGAGGGTGCTAAATTTTCTGATGCCTTTGTTTAGGCATGAAATGACACACTAAAAGAGAGGTATCATAATTCCAGCTTGTATTTCTTCATGCATCTGACAACAATCTGAAATTACCAATCCTGTTTATTTTTCCTTTATATCCCCCTAGATCTGCATCACAGACCCAATCAGGTTTTTTAATGTGCTCTGGCAGTTCTCCATTAGCAACAACTCACTCACACATTTCAGGGCCT
Organism: Pycnonotus jocosus; assembly: GCA_013400435.1. Taxonomy (NCBI): domain Eukaryota; kingdom Metazoa; phylum Chordata; class Aves; order Passeriformes; family Pycnonotidae; genus Pycnonotus; species Pycnonotus jocosus. The sequence goes on along the minus strand of VWYP01021220.1, from coordinate 51,238 downwards.
GTGACAATCCTCTGTCTGGATCTGTCCTCTTGCATCTGCATCCCCTCCTGCTGCAAATCAAGCACACTCTGAGCAGCACTGGTGGCTGAAGCCAAGGTTAGATTGGTACAGGGGTTGTTACATCTCCCAAGATAAACTGGGAATCAAGTCAGTGCCTTTATTAAATTACTCTCCTCAGGTTTGACATTAATGGAAGTATTTTCAGAACATTTTCCTTCTGGTGAGATGATACCAATATCCAAAATGGATAAATGTCACCAAGCTAGCAGCTCATTGAGACTCACTTTTACCACTGGAGAGCATTCCCACTTCTCAGATACTACTGGGAAATAAAACTTAGATTTTTTTTTTTTCCCTGTGTGTGCCATTGTCTCATTTTTATGAAGTTTTTTATAGTAAAGCCTATCCTGAAAACAGCCAGGATTTAAGAACTGTGTGCAGCCTCACTTGCACAAACTGAGGGATGTAACATCAGTACCTCAGCACTCCTGTTATGTGAGCTGAGTTCCTGAACACCCACATGTTAATCAGGACATTTAAGGAGCCTAAAGGGAATTAAAATTAATATCTACATGCACACACACCCCCTCCCTTGAACAGTCAACCCTTGAGTGTCCAGTGTTCCTGTAAGAACTGAAACCAAACCCACCCTTCCAGCAAGTGCTTTTTGTTTGTTGTGTTTTTCCTAAAGCTGCTAAGACACACACTTCCATCCCCAACAGGTTAGCAGAGAAAAAACTGTAGGCACAAATAAATGAGCCATCACAGGATAGACAGAATTTCCAATTACACAGAACACAAGGAAAGCAGCAACTGCATTATATATCACACTGGGTTCATTTATTTAGACAAATGTAACTGAAATGTGTACAACTTTTAAACTGCAGAAGTGTAGTAAAAATACCGTCTTTGTTGCTGCAATCTTGCAGTTGGAATTCAAGAATTATTCCCACTGGGATTTTCCAGCTGCTGCTGAGGTGCACTGACACATGACTTAGCTGCTTCTTTCATAAAAAAATACTATACAAGGATTTTGCCAGTGGAAGAATAAAACATTATTGAGAGATCACATTTATTGTTCCTTACAGCAGGACTTGAAGCTCATTTTTTCTCACCTGGCAGTCCCAGGTAACCCAAACTCATCTTTCTTGCTTTCCTCACACCACGTGAAGCAGCACAATCTGATTTTGTTGTGAATCTCAGCTCTAGGTAACCTCTCCATATTCTTGTGTGTGCACACACACACAAACCCCAGAGTTTACCATTTTTTTGGTTATTTCAGAACAGTTATCAGCAGCCAAAGGCAGGATGTGAATGGAAACCCCTCCCAGTCATGGCCAGAGTTTCACTGAAGGCTGTAGCTCTGCTGGGTGTCCTTCAGGGAGAGGGTGATGAGGAGAGATCGCGGATCCTTCCTGTTCCTGCGCACTGTGATCCTCCCTCCCAGGGCCTCTCCTGAAAAAAACAAGAAGGGAATTGCTCTGGTTACACCACTGAACTACTCACAGTAACAGCAAAGATGCACTGCAGCCATGTTGCATGAGAAGCTGTTCCCAATCAATCAGGATTTTTAAAGCCTAAAAAATTTTTAAGTTTTCGAAGCTCTTGACAACAAACCTAAGAGAAACTAAATGAAGTTAAACTTGGAGAGGTGCTGAGCTGTGCTGCACTTCTCAGAGGTTCAACCAAATTACTAACATGCCAAATATTTCACTTGTGGCTGGGGAAAACCACTGCATCCCTTGGATATATTCATCATCTTGGACTGAAACCATGCAGCCACAAAAGCTTTCCTGCTGCATGGGCCATGTGCTCTGGATTTGCACTGCATTTCATTTCAGTTCTGACCTAGTGGTTTTTTAAAATCTGGCAGGAAACTGAAATCTTTGTGCCATTTCAAGTATTCAAAATATATAATGCCACATTATTAATTGCAGGTTTTGTTTCACCAAGTGTCAGGTATGTCCTTCAGTTACACCCAGAGCAAATACTTTTACACAGAAGGGAAAAAAACATAACTTCAATTTCTTTTCACTTCTTACTAAGACCTTTCATTGAAGGAATAGTTGTAAATTAGGAACACACACAACCCACAAAATATAGACAGACATTTGTAAATGTGTATATTTAGGGATTCCAGTGCTGAGCCACCTCATCCCACCATTTTAAACCCAGCTACACCCTCGCAGATGATTCTGCTGATGATTCTGAACACATTACAGCAGGTCACGATCTGGTTTCAAATTCAGGAAGCATTCTGGAGGTCTCCATTTGGCACAATTCTCAGTTGTATCCACAAACAGTAAACTGACAGAAAAATCCAAATTATAAACACAGGACATTTTGTGAAAGGTTGCAGTGCAAATATCAAAGAAGCCTTATCAGCAAGAATGACTGTAGTACCAAGGATCATAAGAAAATTAAATTTTTGATTTTTTTTGGGTTTTTTTCATCATGTAACAGTTAGCTGGAGATTCCATTCCAACTCCTGTGCAGTTTTGTTATTAGGGATCAAAAGACTGACATAACACAATGCAATTTGCAGAGAACTGTGAAAATGGTTTCACAGATTATTCACAGACAGGTTTGCCAGACAGCAGGACAAGATAAAGAAAAAAGGGCATTAATAGTCTCACTCCAGCTAGGAAATGTAACCTGATTTGAATACACAGATTTTCAAAACTGCCTCAAAATAACCTATTTGATATATTTTAACATCCTGTGGTAACAATTCAGTAAGACTAAAGAGCCTCTGAGAACTAAAAATCCACTATTTCAATTAAGCCATACTTCAATCTTCCCATTTAAAACATTAAATACAAAACAACAAAAAAATGAAGGAAAAACTTAAATATCATTTCATAAATAGCTGACATCACAGAACAGAACCCTCAGATTCTGTTTGTAAAGACAGTTAAGGAAACAAAGCATCCCATTCGTTTTTTTCCCTGTGCCGTTCCTTATGCTGTAAGCACACAAAATGTGGGTTTTGAGCAGCCTTTTCTGAGGGCTGGAGCAAACAACAGCAGTTAACAGAGAGGCAGCTCTGAACAATTAATCAATGCCATGGAGATAGAAAATGAGTGATGTTTGCCCCCATTCTCTGTCCTAGGAGCTGCCTGGAGGAAGCTGTCTCTGGGACTCAGCTGCATCACCTTGCTCTTATCACGCTCAGCTGAATGCAAGCAAACCACACAGTGCCACTGCAGTTTGATTAGGACAAAACTGAATCCATTACCATCCCTTCCCTGCATTTTTATTATCCCCTTGGGAGGCTTGAAATTTACCCCCAGATGGAAAAAGCAGAAGAGTTCAGGAGAAGTGCTGTGTATGTGCAGGGAAAGAGACATCCCTGTGTCCATACTGAGTCCCAGAATGCAGGGCTGACTGCAGTGCCTGTGCTCTGGACACTCCAGCCAGCTCATTTTGGTTCTTTTACCACCAGTAAAAGTGTGAGGAGTTGCATCTGTCACTTGTGTCTGTGCAATCCAATCACACACGAGGCCAGCCTGGGAGCCAAAGGTCTCTCTCAGTGCAGGGATCCTCTACCACCAAGAGCATCCAGGCTCAAAAAATCATGATTTTTCAGTCTATAAATGATTTGATACCAAAGATTCTACAGAGACCCTTGCATGCATATCCATAACATCCACTTAAAGCTTGGGATAACCCATGGCAATGAGTTTATGATGTGAGGAACTACCCTGCCTGTCAATGCAGCTTGGTGTCTCCTCCCTCTTTGATCCCAAAAAAGACTCAAAGAGTTATCAAAGGCAGCCAGCAATCAAGGTTGCTTTCAGGTTTCCTTCTTTTCTTTCCCTGCAAGAGTTTTATGAAGCTAACAGTGGGACAAGTAAGAACACAGCACTCAAACCATTTTTCATTCTGAACACCATTAAAATTTCAGAATCTTACGAAAGAGCTCACTGGAACTGTTTCAGAGAGCTGCTAGAAAATTGCAGTGAGCTTTGGGCTAAACACACTTGAATTACTGAATTGCTGGTGAAATTTGTACCTTTACAAATCCCCTGCACTGTAAAGAACCACTGAGTGGATTTGTGCCTTCCCAGACACAAACTGGATCACGATTTGATGTTGCTCTGCACAACAAGGCTGTCCTTGCTGGAAGCTGACAATTAAACACAATCCAGTTTAAGTAACTAACTAATGCAAAACTGAGTTCTGGCATGCAACAGAAAAATCCAGTTTAAGTAACTAATGCATGCAACAGAAAAACCAGCAAATCTCAAAAGCATTACTCTGGGTAGAAAGTGGTTTCCACAGACCACCTAAAAAGACTGAAACAGTTTGCACTGTGATAGAAATCTGAGAAAAGCAGATTGTTGTTGCTGTTTGAAGCATATTCCCTTGCAGCTGCAGAACTTGCACCCAGAATGGCACATCTGCGCCATCAGTCCATCCAAGCTTTCCTCTCTAAATATGGGATTTCTATTATCTTTCAGTGAGACACAGCAGCCACGAGAAGATTCTCTCACTTTAGTGCCCTGAAGCACACACCTGAAAATGTTTCTGAAAAGTCAGCAGGATCATTTTAAAATGGAGATTTTAATAAATACAACGTAAGACTTGCCAGGCTTAGTGTGACCTCAAAATTTCAGGTTTTAACATTTACCAGATTTTAAAAGGCAGCATGATTTTTGGTGGTAAATAAACCAGAGACAGACTTCTATAGACACCATGTTGCAGCTACAGACAGGCAAAACAGACACTAAAATCTTAATTAGGAGCCAAATTATCCAACTGGGATGCACAATATTGAAGTATTTCAGCATAGAATCAAAACACTCAGACAGATTAATTGTGCCAGTGCTGTTTTCCTACTTTTAATAGTGCTGTCTAAGTAGACAAATCAACATTCTTGCAGTTGGTAAATTTACAAACAGCTTTACAAACTGCAGAGACTGGGGAGCTAAAGACAATCAAGGATTTTACAGGAGCTCAGTCATGTGAGTTGTGCTCCAGCTTTGCTGTGCAAACCCCTTGAACAGCACAGAAAAACAAATCGAGGTTTTATTTTCACTGCAAGGCAATATGAAGAGCACACAATGCCGACAATAGGCTGCTTTATTGCTAAGAGGATCTGCCTGCATACAGAGCTGGGTTTTAACTTAATGCACTGTCACTGAAAAGATTCTGTGGGCCCTTCAAATTAATTTTTGTAAAGCATTTGATTTATTTAGTAAATTTTTTGGGACAACCAAATGAGAATGACGTTATTTTTTGTTTGCTTAGCGGGAATATTTCAACAAACAACAAAAGGAAGAGACTCATTTTTGGACCATTAAGTAGAAGAAGATACTGCTTTGGCATCTCAATTTCAATCTTCAAAATAAAGACATGTTCAAGCTATTAAAAGGGCTCCAAGAGAAGGTTTGTGCTCTGTAGGGAGTCTACAGCACATCACTGTTTTGTCTCAGAAAACCCAGGATGTATTGCTTCTTTCTCCAGTTTAATTTTAATTGCTTGCTAAACAGTTAAAGCATATCCAACACGCTGATGCCATTTTGTTTTACTTGACTGAAAATCAGTTTCAAGTCTCTTGTCACATTCCATGAGGAAGAAAAGTGGTTTTTCAGAACACATGAGTAGTGAGAGGCTATCCCCCACTCCCACATTAAATCTAAATGAAATGAACAGAAATTAGCCATTAAATATATCCATTTGCATACAGCCATTATACACAAAGCCATCTACCACAGGTATCAAGCTGAAACTCAGCAGCAAATAATCACTATTAATTAGGTGTAGATTTTATTGCCTCACTGTGCAGACCTCTGGACCCAGAATGAACCTGTCCCACCCCATCCCAGAGATGCACAAACATCACACATGGAGTGCAGGCTGCAGCAGGACCAGCACAGGAGGCAGGATGAGCTCCAAGACCCATCCTCTGGCTCTCAACTGCTTGATTCTGCTGTCATTAGAACAGATCAAAACATTCAGTCCTTTTTATGGTTGAGAAAATAGATCTATTTTTACAACAAACACCCTGGCATCAAACAGCTGAGAAAATTAGCTAGTTCACACTGCAGAACAAAACAATTTTGCCATGGCATAAAGGAGCATTTTCCAGTTAAACACCCAGCAGGTTTGGGTATCTGTAAGCTCAACCTCTCTTACAGAGCACAACCAAATACAATCAGTGCTTTATAACCACTCCAGGCACGGCACCAAAAGCTATAAAGCATCTGATAAGGGACTCCTAGTCAGCCTCACCATTTTACTGGGAACTAAAAATCTGAGGCAATCATTTTTCTTCACTGGGGAAAAAATCAGCCACTGCCCTGTCTGAAAGATGCTTTCAATACTAACAAAAAAAAGCAATTTAAAATGTGTTTTCCACCAGCAAATTCTCCTTTCACAACCTATTAAAAAGCTACAAGTGAATGCCATCATGGTAACAACTGGTCAGATTATTTTAAGACTCAAATTGCATTATTTCTGTTTATTTCCCAATATTTACTAAAAAAAAAAAAAANTGTCTGCTCCCCCATCTCTCTCCGTGGCAATGGAGATAAAGGTTACACATCTGGTTCGGATCTGCTCTGTTTACCCAAAATTTAAAAAAAAAAAAAAAAAAAGAAAAAAAAAAAAAAAAAAAAAAAAAAAAAAAAGAGAAGAGTTGACCAATGGCACTCTGGTTTTGATCTGCAGCAGCATGGCCAGCAGGACCAGGACTGTCCCCCTGAGGCCCCACCTTGAATCCTGGGGTCAGTTTTGGGTCCTGCACTACAAGAAAGATTTTGAGCTGTTGGAGTGTGTCCAGAAAAGGGAATTTTGAGCTGGGGGCAAGCTCTGGAGCACAATTCTGATGAGGAGCAGCTGAGGGGGCTCAACCTGAAGAAAAGGATGCTCAGGGCTCTGTATAATCCTTGGAAGGAGCTTCTAGCAAGGTGGGAGTTGATCCTCTCACAGGTAATGAGCAGCAGGACAAGAGGAAATGGCCTCAAGCTGCACCAGAGGAGGTTTAGATTGGACATTAGGAAAAGTTTCTTCATGGAAAGGGTTGTGAAGTACTGGAACAGGCTGCCCAGGGAACTGTAGAGGTGTCACCCAGTGATGCCCTTGGAAGCGCTTGACTCAATGATCCTAAAGGTCTTTCCCAACCTTAATGACTCTGTGAATATATTCAGCCAAAAGTGCATCTCCTTTGGTGTTTCTGTTTGATGCCACAATCTAAGAATTTACACAGAGGGCTGATGAATAGCACTAAACACAGGGATGGAAGGAAAGACTTCAAATGATGCCAATGTGTTTAATATTTTTGCCTCCAGTTAACTTGCAATGAGGAAAGCCCTTCTGAAGACAAGGTTTCCCTAAAAGCTCAGTGCACTTGGAGTGGAGTTGAGTTCAACCTGCCACGCTGAATAAAAAGTGGTCACAAGCAGTGCTAATTCACTAACAAGTGGGACAAGAGAAACAGCTGGAAGTGCAAGGTGAAACAGGCTACAAAAAGAATTTGAATGGTTTGTTTAGTTGAGAAAATGGAAAGACTGAAGAAACAACAAGAAGAAAAAAACTGGCTAACCACAAATTATCAAGATGAATATTCAAGTCACTATTTAGACAAAGAAAAGAATATAAAAAAGGAAGGCAGGGAAATCTGTACTTGTAACAACATGTCTTCAGAAAAAAGATAGATTCCAAAAGGTTTTTGGAACAATGCAGGAGAAGGATCAAAGTCAGAGGGAGTGGTTTTTCCAGAAAAATCATGTAAATTAACATACATTCCTACATAAATATTAGGAAGCACCTTCTGCTTGAAGGGCTTATGTCATCAATACCCCACAGAAATGAAGACTGGGACTACAAAAGAAAAGGAAATTCCATCAGGAGTTTCTCTCAGAATATTCTCTAGCACTAGAAGCAAAAGGCAGACAATCCTAGATTTAAGTGGTAATTTCACGGAAGATATAAAACCAGACAGAATGGGCAAAAGGATGGGAAAGGAGAACTCAAATAATTACACCGAGAAGGAGACAGGCAGACAGAAAGAGAAACATTGCTGTAACAAGATCTGTTATGGGAACAATGTAAAGAAATAGGAGCTCATAAAAAGGAAGGAAGGAGTTACAGCAGAAGTGATCTTGAAGGTTAAGCTGGTTGTGCTCACTGCTTCAGAGCACATTATTTCTGCAGCTGCCTTCAGAAAGTCACCACACCTAGCCCAGAGCTCTGGGCTGGGGCACACCCCCCCAGCAATTTCACACAGCTGAAAAATGTCAAATGATCTCTGTAATGTGAAATAATGTGCATATTTTAACAAATGTCAGTGCACTTGGAAAAAAAAAATCACTCGATGACATTGAGGTTTAATGAGTAGCAGCAAGGAGATCTTAGCCAGCCTTGTCTAGAAAGAGAATCTGAAGAGAACAGGAGCCAAGCACAAATGCACCAAAGCACGGGTGCACCCCAAGAAGTGACAGGACCTAAGCAAGTGCAAATAAAATAACAGCATAAAAATGGAACTACTTCCTTTCCTTGAATTATAAAAACACTGTGAGAGTCTGGAAGAAAGTTCTACAGGAGTGAGAGGTTAAGATTTATAATTCTTGATCTCTTGCATGGCCATTCTATGAGGGTCATGGATACACTTGTGTCTGTAAAGCAGGGAATATTTGAGTGCTTGTATAAAATGCTTTCAAGACTACACAAAAAGAACTAATTAGACTACTAACAAGCATAATTTTATAGTCTGAAACCTCACCTCAACAGTTTATCATCTGAATTTTGCTGATCCCTGGTGACAACAAAAACCTTTTTACTTGCATCAAATTCAAGGTGAAGCTTATCACAGTACTTAAGCATTTTATAACAACTTACTGTGTATCCAACTAACCTATTCAACACTTCAAGAGCTCATGGTTGTGAGTTCTATAAAACTGTTTTCATTTTACAGAGTAACCCCACTGTGGCAGACACAAACCTGTGCTTATACTCATGATCCATTCAAATACAGAACATTTCAAGAGGGTTACAAGGAATCCTGTGCAATCACTTGATAGATCTGATACTTCAGAACATTAGCAATGTCAAAATTAAGAGAATGTCAATAGCAGTGTTCTGGTCTTACATTTTTTTGCATCAGAAATGCTTTGATACAGAACTTTTCTCCCCAAAATTCCAGCATGGAGCTATACAAGGATAAGATACATGCCCACTTACAAGATACTTATGCACAAATTGATGTGTAATTTTAAACAAGAATTCTGTACACAGATAGTTCCCTGCTTTGATGAGAGGAAAAAATTCCTTCAAAAGCAGCTGAGAGAGTTATTTACTAGTTCTTTTTGAAACTTATGTTGCACCCCAACAGAATTTAAATGTACCTGCTTCTACAGGAATTGGCTTCTCCAGGAGAAAAATTGTCTGTTTCCAGTGTGTTTTGGTACACTGGGGACCAGTTGAAAACAAGACCTGCAATGGGAGAGTTCAAGAGTTTGATTAAAAACAACCCTTCTCATATCACACCACATCAATCAATTACCAAACACAAATGCAGATGAAGTCTTTGCTACAGCAAAATAGACACACTGCCAAACACCTTGAGGCAAAAATCAAACCCTCATCTCTCAAAGACGTTTTTAAAATGCAAAACCCCAAATACTCACCTTGTTGTGGCAGTTCTTCTCAAAAAACACATCAAAGTAACCAGCAATTGCCTGTAAAAAAGAGGTGAAAATGTAAATACCATAAAGGAGTAACAGTGACACTCAAGAAAAATTCTGTGATTCATATATGCATTTATTGGAATTTCTACTCCCTTTCAAGTGTTTACCAAGAAGACCAAGCTTATATTTATGCTTTCAAGTAGGCTAGAAATCCTAGGTTATAAAAAAAAAAAAAAAGGAAAGCTGCCATTACACCTTTGCTCTTACTTGAGAATATTCAGCCCACTGTAACTGCATTTTATTACACATCAGATTTCAGTATGAGTTTCCAAAAACTGCAATCAGAATCATATACAAGGAACCAGCCTTTTAGATGTGCAAACCCACAAGAACAAAGCTCAGTCCTTGTCCTGTCCATGCCCCCCAGTAAACACACACCAAGTACAGGGGATCCTGCTTGATTTGCTCCTGAATTTCCACAGGAGCTCCCTGTGAACAGAGGCAGAGCACAAACCAGGCAGGGAACACTTTTCTTCCTCTACTACACACACAGATGAGGAAAAATACCCAAAAATGCTTCCTGCTGACCCTTCCAGCAGCTCACGGTTTTTAATTTTAGCTCTCCTTCTCTGTCTCTCCTGCCATCCCAGTCATAACCTCAAGAGCCTCTCCAGTGTCTAATTCAGCAGTGGGACTTTTCATCCAGTTTGAATAGGAAAAGAAATCAGACTGGTTTGGGTTGGAAGGGGCCTAAAAGATCATCTTGTTCCAAGCCCTGTGCCATGGGCAGGGACAACTTCCACCAAGCCAGGTTGTTCCAACCCCATCCAAGCTCACCTTGGACACTTCCAGGGATGGGACAGCCACAATTTCTCTGGGCAATCTGTGCCAGTCCCCCACCACCCTCACAGGGAAGAATTTCTTCCTAATACTAATAGATATAAAATGTTCACACACAAAACAGCATATTGTCAATATTAGTGACTCAGTCTCTTAACACTGGACTCCTTTTTTGACAAAAAATGGCTTGTGAGAGTCTCAGAAACCCAAATAAACTGGAAGATGCTGATTAAACATCCACTCCAGTTTCACCTGTGAAATCCTGTCCATGCTCACCTTTACTTGCTTCCTCCTGTCCTACGAAAAGGCTAAAGCACATCAGCCCCTGGTGCTTGTGGTTTTCTCTCACATCAGCCTGAAGAAATGACCCAAACAGAGCTTTTGGAACAACCACAGTGAGCTGAAGTTACTCAGCTGGGGTCTCTCCCCATCCCTGCCAGGAGGAAGGGACTGTCCCCACATCAGCTGCAGTGCATTCAAACAAAGGATGCACCAATGCAGGGATGGCAAGCCTGTTCCATGAAAAACCTCTTGGAACCTCTCTCTTACTGCACCAGGGTTTTTATCCTAGTCCAGGACCAGGAAACTCGTTATTCTGAAAAGCTAAAAAAGGACAATTTCTATAGCACATCCTTCGTGTAGATTCACACAAGTTAGTGATGGGGGAAAAAAAAAGTAAAAAAATGCTTACAAAATTAGGGTATAGGGTTTTGTCATCATGAAGTAAATAATATGAACAAGTCATTCTGGTATTTTTCCTCTCTAGACTCAATATCCAAAACAGATGTTACCAACACAATGAAGACTACAATGAGTTTAAACAGTAAAACTATGCTGAAGCACCTGCTTTTCAACCAAGGGCACTCCAGACAAGCCTGGCAAGTTCCAAAGAGTCAAAATACAAAACAAACTCTGGAGACACTGAGAGCCTCTCATGACAAATGAGCATCAGACATGGAAACAGGGACTCTTCCAGCCCTTTCCTCCTATCACTCAGTCTGAGAATCTCATTCCCAAGTGAATTAAAGCTTTGTCTCTAATATGCCTTTGGAGTAAAGATTGAGAAAGTTTTGACAAAGTTCTATTGACCCATCAGACTACTTTTATTGATGCACAATCTTTTCTGGACATTAGTCAGAGATCCAGCAAGTCATATAAAATATTTTTCCATCATCAGCTCAATATTGCTGGTATACTTACAAATAAAACCTAGGACATGATTCCTGCAGGAAAACAAGGCTGTGACAACAAAAATACATTGAGAAGAAAAACAAAATTTGGCTTCCAGAGAAAACGAGACAATCAAGGTACAGCCTGGATCAAAAAGCCAAAAACTGCAGGCAGACAGAGCACAGCTAAGGTGGATGCAAGTATCCAAACACTTGGTAACAAGAGGTGACAGAAACACCCTGAGAAAAGGCTCCAGAGAACTAATTTTGGGGGTCAAGTTCAAAGCAAAGTGTGCCCTGCTGCCTCCCCTGGGTTAAGGGAAACAGGATTTGTACCTTTTGTAAATCACTAGACAAGTAACTATTTTATTCTTTACAGTATCAGTGGTTTCCCCAAGTGAAACAACCTGAAACACTGACTTTGAACAGCTAATCCAGGGCAGGAATAATAATTATTACAAATCACAAAGATTGCCTTAGTCAGAGCTCCAGGGATTACAGAGAACAAGAGCTCTACATTGATCCATTAATTTCGTCTTGTTATGTTCTAAAATGGATAGATGTCCTTCAGTATTGAACACTGAAATAATTATTGAGCCAAAAGAAACCAAAAATAGAAAAAAATATTATTGCTCAAGTTCCTGAGGATATGCTGCTGTGAACAGCTCTGGGCATTCCCCAAAATTCTGTCAGCGAAAACTGGGCAAAGGACAAATCTAAAAACTGACACAAATCAAAGCTGAAATACTAGATAATAAAACCTAGCTGTAATATTGTGGGTTTGTTTACTATCTTCTTTTAAGGAACTTCTACCTTCCCTTCTTTCTTTTTACAACTTGTTGGTGTTTTATGTTGAAATGCACAACTACGTATCTTTTATGTTTAAGAGCATTTCAGAGAAATACTTCTGTCAAAGTCAAGCTCAAAATATTTCCTTTCATTTCACTTTTGAACACTATCCCAAACTGCAGTAGCTGTAATAATGACAAGCTTCAATTAAATGTGCAGTGCTACAAAGAAAGGTATTTCCAATATTTACAACTTGAAGGCAGATTTGGTCCTCCCCTCTTGTTGTGTAATTTATCACATGCAGCAAAATACAAGAAAATAAAAAATCACAAGTGGCATACTAGAAGCAATCACAGACACATGCATATTAAAATGAAACATAGGGCTGGCCAGATTTTCATTAAAGGTGACATCTTTTTTACAAGTCAAACTAGAGAAAAGGAAAAAGCAAATAACTTCCTCATAAATTCTAAATTATGCTTTACAACTACTGCCTTGGATTCTTTTTCTTCTTGGGGTTTTGTCTTTTTTTTTTTTTTAAGCATATTGATAGCTGTTATTTCTCCTAGTGCAATTTCTCTCGTCTTTTTGCTACACTTTTGACAGCTCATTTACAACTTCACCTACAACTAATCAGTACGAATATAAACCTTCTCTGGAAAAATCTTTCAAGTGCCAGTCTCCTGAAAAACATGAAAGAGGAAAACAAAAATAATGACTTCTAAACTGGCAATAAATAACTACAACTCCAGCCTGACACATGCTCCAGCCTCAAAGGACAGTAAATATTGGGAAACACAACCAAAATATTATTCTTCCTGTTCTCAAATAGATTGCCAGGAGTAAAGGCGAGCTACGAGGACGAAATCTCCAACCCCAAAACAAAGCCAATATTTTTACCCAGGGAACTAAGGTGGTCAAATAAGTAATGGAGGAAACATTAAGGATTAGATATACATTGATAGGTATACATTTCTGAGACTGCAGAGTAACATCCTACAAAGGTCAACAAAGAGTTCACTCAACTAAGAATAAAACATTTCTGGAATTAAAAGAGCAGCCACAAACTCGTCCCCACATTTTGATGAAGAGTTCGTGTGGCTTCAGGGTTTCATCCATTGCTGAGGGTTTCTAAGGTGTCCATGCAAACACATGAAAAACCTGTAAATTGAGCAGGTCCTGCCAGGAAGATTCACTTGTCTTTAAACTGGTTTTCTTCCCTCCCAGCTAAATGATTTCAAGACTATTTTTCTCCATTTATTTATGTAACACGTACCAAATATAATAAAACCACAAAAAGCTTTAACATACAATAAACGAGTGTTAGTATATATTATTTGCACCCTTCCACTCAGAGCCTTTAGCTCTGAAAAGAAGAAAAGTCTAAATTATAATTCAAATACATCTGAATACTAAGGCTTTTTTTCCTAAAGAAAATGGCTGGCTGTGCATGCAGCATTTTAACAGGACAAAACAAATGAGACTGCTCATTTCCTTAGGAGAGCTCAAAGGCAGCCCTACCAATTCACTTAGGAACAAGGAAATTAAAAATTATCATCATCCCTATCACCTACAGTGAGTAATTTATCATTCTTGCTCTTCACCAGTATCATGTTCCAACAGTGAGTGGCTACAACAAATACAATTAGACAGCTGGCCACAGGAGTGGGAGATAATGTGCTTTTGATGGAGTTTATCCAAGCATGGAGATGGAATGTTTGTCATCCGTGCAGCAGAGTTGCTGCCTTTTTATCACAGGGAAAAGAAACTCCTGGCAATTAAACCCCAGCAATTTTGTGGTTTAAAGATTAATAATCTGGACATTGCTGCAGAGGAGGCTACAGATAAGTAAAGAGATGAGAAGGACAAAACCTGCTTTGCAAGGTGGTAGAGCAGTATTTCCTTTACTCAGAAATCGGGCACACAAGATGGGTTTAACTGTGGTACCCAAAGCAGATTTCCAACTTCTAGCTTAGAAAATTTAGTTTCTCACCTAAGGCTGGAACCAAAGACTCACATGGTAATACTTCTTGTTGCCTCCCAAGTGGAAGCCAGGATATTAAGGAATGAAACTGCCTAACACTTAAAAAAAATTTAACAAGCAAAGATTTTTTTTTCCCCTTAGTCCGAATAATTTTCTCTAGTCAACCCAACTTCCTTTTTCCTCCTGAAGGTTTTAATACATCAGTCACGTCCTCTAGTTCATTATCCTTCTTTCACCCCCTTCCTCCCTCCCGCTTTTTATACACATCCCCTGCTCTTTGACAAGATCTCCTGGGAGCAATGAAGAGACACTGCCATTTTCCTCTCCGGGGATATTGTTATTCAGCTAGGAAAGATCAACCTTGATGGACTCACAGGGGAAATGCTTGCAAACAAAAGAGAAACTTTGTCAATTGATTTCTATACTGAGGGTAATCATCATTATATTTTATCTCAAAGGCTCACACAGTGATCAACTTAGAATACAATTAATGGAGTATTTTTCTAGCAGCATCTACTAACTGATATTAGCCAGATGTCTCATTAAAATCAGCAGTGACAAACCCAAGCTCTTTACTAGGAAAATGCACTTCTGCAGGCTAATTAATTTTTTTCTTTTTGCTATTATCTTTGTGGCACTGAAATCAAGTCAACTTGCAATAAAAGTGCTTGGGAACAATTTCATGTAATGATCCCAAGCAACCATTTCACGCTTTGGAAATCTTCAATCTTTGAGAGCTAAAATAATGATAAATAAAATTAATGCTAGGAAATGCTCCTTTGTGGCAAAGCACGTGAGGAATGAGGGAAAAACTAACAAGAAACAATATATTCCCAGAAAAAAGTCTTAACTACCCCACCCTGTCTCAGGACTTCTAAAAGACTAACCAGCACACAAAAGGTCATATTTAAAATGTTTATTTTTGCTCAATCATTTTGTCTTTCTTATGTGCATTAGAATTATTTTTGCAATACTTATTTAATTCCTTGAACATCTAGAGAAAAAATAAAAAACTATTTAGAACTTTAATACTTTTTTAAGGCTATGGCTCAATGTATTACAGGAGCATCTGCAATACCCTCAAGATGCACCTACAGTAAGACACGAGGCTCATCTCTTATGAGCATGACTCAATACTCTGCTAGGGGTTTTTTTGGGTCACATACAAGTATGAGAGTAGTTTCAAAGAGGTGGAAGGACAAACAAATCAGGTGTGTCAATGCTATGCCCTTAGTTCTGTGAACTGCACGACTTTTCCATTTTACACAAGCTCACCATGATGGGTGGGCATTCATGTCCTTAGTACATTCACCCGAGCCCAGAAAACAATCAGGAGAATCTGAACAATCTGAAGAAAAACAGTTTTTAGAGGAATTTAACATTGTTTTCCATGGGCAGATAGTGACAGGACAAGGGGAAATGGTTTTAAACTAGAAGAGCAGAGATTCAGATTAGGTATTAGGAGATATTCTTACTGTGAAGATCATGAGTCTCGGGTACAGGCTGCCCAGAGAAGCTGTGGACACCCCTGGATCCCTGCAAGTGTTCAAGGCCAGGCTGGGTGGTGCTTGGAGCAACCTGATCCAAGGGGTGGATCCCTGGGCGTGGCAGGTGATCTTTAGGATCCCAAGTCAAAGCATTCTGTGATTTTGCCACAGGACCACAGAGCGCAGCTTCTCCCGCCAGAGGGATCCTGGGGGTGTTCCAAGCCATGACTGCAGCAAATGTGGCAATGAGTTGGTAAAAAACGTGCAATTGTGGTTCTGACTCCTGTCATCTTCTCCAGCATCCTGTCCTGTTAGCACAGACAGGCTGATGGGAGGAAGCAGCAGAGCCTGATAGAGCTGTTCCTCCTGGAGATGCCAGCTGAGAGTTCAGCTCTTCAGCCATCAACATTATGTTGCACCCTCCCAGCAGAAGAGCCCACAGCTCTTTCCTCTAACAGCTGGCTGAATTACCTCCCACCAGCACAAAGCTTCTGCAAAACAGAGTCCAGCTGTGCATTCCATGCTGCTGCCACATTTCAGAGCAGGAATGTGTGCCCCACACTGCTCTGCACGCACACAGTGCCCTGGGAGGAGGCATGGACAGCCAGGGACACAGCAAACCAGGAGCTGGGCTGCAAGAGCATCCCCAGAATAAAGAACAGAACCATGTGCCCCTACATTTTCCAGCTGCCTGGGTTCCAAGGACAGATTATTCAACAGAGCCAGTCCTAGCTCTGATGGTAACGCTGCTCTGCTATCAGCAGTGTTGATGGCAACACCAGGAACAAGGCAAAAAAATCTGCTTCCACACTTCCACAGCTCAGGAAAAGCTGCTTTGAAATGAAATACAAGCATATGAAGATGGATTTCTGAGTTTTTTTGTAAACAGAGCAAAGATATTTTAAAACGTTCATATTTTAAAAACCCCCTGAAAAATCCTAACAGGAAACACAAAACCCTAGAATTTTGGGAAATGTAGGCAACTTCCTCTTTTTGTGCAGAATATGAAAAGCCAGTAGAACAACAAAACACATGCAAACAAGAAAAAACATCAAATATTGTTTTCAGAGGACAAATTACAATCTTAAAGCATCTCCTCAAAAATTTCAACATAAATAATGGACTTTTATTGTTCATTTACTGCAAGGTTAGGCAGCCTGATATGATGGATGAACTGTCAACCCTTAGCTAAACTTCTACAATTCATCATAGAAACTGTGGAAATTTCACTCAAAGTGTCAATAAACCTAAGTGATGAAGTGCAAAATACTTTACAGCATTCTGATCATTTTTCAGAATCTGCATTCGCTGCAAAATTTCAGAAACACTGCTCTTCCCTCACATCCCTCCCCTTCTTCTTGGAAGTCATAAATGCAGGTGTACATGTTGATTTATATGCCAATGACACCACAGAATCACAGAACAGAAATGAAGTTTTTTAAGAGCCTAGTGCTGGGGAAAACAATGTTCATAAAACAAGCTATTTTACTTTACCCCAAAATCAGAAATATGACCAACATTCTGTAAAGATTTCTGTTTAATCAGATATTCAAATATGGTCACATTAAAAAAATTAAACCAGGGCTGCAGTGGAGCTTGATCTCAAATCAAACCTGACCCTGCCCTGAGGCAACTAGAATTATCCTATGATGCCTTGAAACAGGAGGGGTTTCATTTATTGGATAAGTAAAATAAGTAAGCTAAAACTTACCCCTTTACACTTGAGTCTGTGATGTGACTTCAGCAGGAAACTCTCAGAAGTTCCACAATACCCCAGAAGGCAGAAATTTCAGTGTTTGCTACTGATTTCAGAGCTTAATGCTCTTTTGTCAAGTTTGTTGATGGCATTTTAATAAACTGGTAGAAGGCACTTATAATTTGTATTGAATATAAAAGCAAATTACTGACAGTCCTGCAAAAATGAGGCAATCCTGCCTTTGCTTATAATGTAGTGTTTAAAGCTCAATGCATTACTTAGGCAAGCTAACAACAGACTTTGTGGTATTTCAGAAAATGGGCTAGAGAACAAAACAGCAAGATCCCAGTGCTAAGCTCCTTACCCTTCCCTTTCCTCACCTCCCATAAAACCATTTGTGGAGTTTTACCTCCATTTCTCTTTACAGAAAGAGCTCATTTGACACCTCTGTCCTGCAGAAATGAATGTTGCAAGGCAAGGACTGATGATAAATGAAGGATAATGAATGGATTGTCTCTTAGTCCAGTGAGATCCTGACCATGTATGAAGGAAGTGAAATTGTCTTACTGTACACTGTGTGCTCTTGGTAATGCTCAGGGTGAAATCTGAAGAGAATTCCAAGTCTGGAGTGGATGCAGTATTACAGTCGATACGCTGTCAAAAAAGGTAATAAAACTCTGTCAGGAACAGTGAGGAATGTCAATTAAGATCACCATTTAAACAAAGGTTGTTCAGTTGTTTTCATTATGAGGTTAACTTTTACAAGGCAATACTATTTCAGCTTTCCAAAAAATGCGAAGAGGCTAAAAAACTACCTAACCCCACACAACAAAATACCTGAAAGTCCTCTGCCTCACATGCCCAAATAAACAGACACTTTGAGCAGCAGTGGTGTGGAACTACACACAGTAGCTCATTCTGGTCAGGAAAGTTGCTTCTTGTGGCAGCTGCCCCTTGTTGAGGACAAGCACCTTTCACAGGCATCTTCACCTGCTTTACCTCTTGTTCATGTAAACTGCAGCATCAAACTGGTGTGGCTTAAAAGGGGGGAGGTTTGATTTGCCAGATTAGCTTTGTACCCATCACAGAATAACTGAGCTTGAAAGAGACCTTTGTGGGGGTTTGTTATCTTCTTCTCTTCTGTTAGAGCTGAGATTAATACTCAGGAGTCGCAGTTTCGTGTTTGGACTCAGATGTTTGTTAATTCTTATCTATAGCACAGCCTCACAGGCTCTGAGTTCTAGCTAAAAAGGTAGAAAATGGAGGTGTCTCTAACTCTTTCCAAGATCTTTTAAGCATAAATTATCCAGTAACAAGATGACACCTGGATTATTTTTACTTTTAACCCAATAACCAACCACCCCTGGCCCGCAATGTGGACTTTTTCACCCAATAACAAAACACCACCCAGACCCATGAAGAAGGAGGAGAAAGAACTTAGCCTATGACCTAAAACCTCCACCTTGCTTTATATGTATATCACTGTATTCTAAACCTTTAAACTCTGAGTTTTTCCCCCTGTGATATCACACGCTTCTATCCAAACTCCACCCCCACAATCCCAGTGCTGTCACTCAATTTTGGGAGCCTCTCCACGGCCTCAGGTCAATGCAGGGTTTGCTTGGGGGTCAGAGCCTGGCAGCACAGAAAGGCTGAAACTCTCAGCTCCCAGAGATCCAACACCTTTGGAGAAGTCTCTCCCCAGTCTCTCACTGGACTCACTGCAGGACAGTCACCTCACTCCTGCCCTGGGAATCCTGAGATTGGACACTCCAGAAATCATCTCCCTGAGGTACAGCGAGCTCCCTAGGGTGCAAGAGAACAATGCATCTCTCTTGAGCTGCTGGTGCTAAGTCTTCTTCCTAAAGCAGCCTAGGAGGCTGCCTCTGCCACATGGCTGTGTGTTACTGGCTCATGGTCAGCCTGGTGTCAGCCAGAACCCCCAAATCCCTCTCTGCAATGCTGCTTTCCAGCCTCTGTTGGTACATGGGGTTATTCTTCCCTCCTCTCTGCAGGATTTCTACATCCAATTTTCAGGTCCCAGCACAGGAAGGACATGGAACTGTTGGAGTGAGTCCAGAGGAGGCCATGCAGCACCTCTCCTGTGAGGAAAGGCTGAGAGAATTGGGGTTGTTCAGTCTGGGGAAGAAAAGGCTTTGGGGTGACCTAACTGTGCCTTCCAGCACATGAAGGGAGCCTAAAGAAAGATGGAAAGAGACTCCTTACAAGAGCACAGAGTGGCAAGACAAGGGGGAATGGATCCAAACTAAAAGACAGCAGGTTTGGATTTGATAAGAGGAAGAAATTCTTGACTGGGGGGTGGTGAGGCCCTGGCACAGGCTGCCCAGGGAAGCTGTGGCTGCCCCATCCCTGGAATTGTTCAAGGCTGGACTGGAGGGAGGTCTGAGCACCTTGGGACAGTGGAAGGTGTCCCTGCCCACAGCAGGGAGTTGGATGATCTTTAACCCAAAGCCTTCTACAACTTTTCATGCTGCCTTGTCTTTCTTTAGGGAATGTTCTCCTTCCTGAAAAGTTCCATTATGAACTATACAGAACAAGCAGTTCACCTGATGTGAGCAAACACAACAAAGTACCTTCTGGAATAATCATAATGATGAATGGGAACATTTTTAAACTTTCCCTACAAAATATAATCCATTTGTTCTGTGGGATAGCTATTGATTAAAACAATTTACCTATAATGCCACTGTTCCTCAACTCATTAATTTTACCATTTTGTACTGTAACTCCAGCAAACAAGCCCATGCATTGATTTGAAGTTATTTTAAAAACCATGATGGCTAAATGAATGAGAACAAATGAGTATAAAGCCATTCAGCACAAGAGTTATGCTACAAGCTGTGCAATGGCAAAATTTGATGAGCCCCTACATCTGAGCTGGATGGTGACAGCATGGATTAGAAAGGGACATGCATGCATTGTTACCAGCAGAGCATTACCAAAGTAAATCTGGCTCTGGATAGAAGAAATCATAGAACAGAACAGCCTAAATATGGGAAAATTACCTTACTCAAAGCTGGTAAAAAAAAGCAATAAACACAAACCTTCCAGTCTTAACAGCAAGAACTTAACTGCACTTTTTGAATTTTGAAGATGCCAAAGTTTGTGTGTGCCACGTGAATTTTTGCCCCTCCTCCATAAACCAAGGAAACATCTCAACCAAGCATATAGTGATATCTTAATGGTAAATTAATTGGTACCTTAATGACAGTGGCTGTAGATATCAGGGTGTTTGGATCAAGCATCTCCACCACAGCCTCTGGAATGACAGCTTTCTTCATACAGGACATGTCAAAGCCATACACATCTTCCCAGAAAAGCAGCTTGTCCCTGTGTTTGTTCATATCCCCAACAGCAACCAGACTGATGGTGCACAGGTCAGGATAAACTGTAACAACACAAACACAGCAGTGAAATTTTATTTTACACACACACAGTTTTTTTTTTTTTTCTCTTTTGTCTAAAAGTTATTAACATCTCGAAAGAATTTATAAAAGAACTTTGTTTTTAGCTCTTGGACAAGACACTTCTTCTGCTACTTTGCTTTCTAGAGTCACATTTGTCCACAGAAGAGACTGGACACAAAAATTTAATTTTCACACATTACTCTGGTATTTCCTACTCACAACAAAATATCTTTGTAGTTGAATCCCACTACCAGGAAATGATTGGAAACTGGATGTCTGAAGAAAATTAGATGGAACAGCCTATTCTGGCTTCTATACTTAGACTAACCTAAAATATATTTCATAACTGTAGACAGAGAGCCAAACAGCAATACAGGCAAGGGCTTTGCAATAACATAAAACCTCTGTGAAAAGACCTTGATTTTGAGAAAAGAGCATATATTCTTACTCAAGGGTTTTATTCGTTTACTGTCAGCTCTGGCTGATTCTTACCTTACAACCTAAAAAAAGAAAATTTTCTGGGTACTGGAAATAACCACTATTCTATCTCCATCTGAAGAGTAGGAAGTGGCCAAACAGACAGAAGAGAATCTCATGGATTCTCTCCCTCCCACTTTCAGGATAAAGCTATCATTTTACATTATTTTCACATTTGTGCTTCTCCCAAGAACATCTTCAGAACAAGTAACTATTTACAGCTTTTACAAATAGCAGTGCGAGACTGACATTTGCCTTTTTAACAGCTGCCACCAAAATCACTCAATTTCTAGGCAATCTCAATTGACTGGAAAACCCACAAAGAACAGCTGCTATGTACAAGGCTGTCTATAACCCCAATAAATAGTAGAAGCAGTTCAATTTATATTTAGCTAAGTTTCTTTTCACAAAGAAATTCCCATGTTTTGCTCTTCAGAGTTTTAAAACCTCTAAAGCCATAATCATTGAGTTCTTGACCTGATTTCAGAGCAAAATGTCAACTAAAACACCCTATTTGATTTAATTTTATATTAACACATGAAGGGGGCAGTGTTAATACAACTGAAGCCAAGTTTCTCTCTTCCTCTCCAAAATCTGGTGAACTGTAAAATTAATTTTATCTTCAGCTTTGCTTGAAATTATAGTTTATCAAAAAGAATTAATCATTGGTATAGCATGGTAGGTCAGAAAAGCAGTATTTTCTACCTTGCAAAATACTGAAGACAGAGGCAGCAAATTGAAATGAGACCTTTCATATATTGAGAACAGTTTTAGGCCAAAGAAAATATTCTTATAAATAGTGATTGTAGAGAATAACCTTCTCCAAAGAAGTTTTTTTTTTGTTCTATGAAGACATTAAAGTAAGCACGCTGACGTTTTTCTCACTTGCTGACTGTTTCAAGCAGAATAAATAAACATCAGCAAGCTGAAATTGGAATCCTATTGGTAAACTCTCATCACCCCTACTTTGCAGCTGAGGAAATGGGAGCAGAAGGTGTCTCCAGGAGCAGCCTACAATTAACTCAGCAGTACAAAATCAGTTTGATGAGAATCCAAACAGGAACACAGACAAATTGTTCCATCCAAAACATCTCATCTTGGTTCCATCATATCTGACAGCTGTCACACAAGCACAAAACATCACCCTCTGGTGCTGGGAGTATCTGCAGGTAGTTCCTGCAGCCAGCACACAGCAAAGTTTGTTTCTCCAAGCTTTCCCCCTGCTGTTTTACAGTGTCTATGTCCAACACTTGGATTTACCTCACAGCATTCACACCTTCAACAGCAACCACCGGTGCTCCAAAAATTCAAAGACAGTGTGATGCAGACAAAAAAAGCAAGAGACAAGAGCCTTGGAGGGTTTATTTTTTAGGGGAATGGGTTTCATAGGATGCAATGGTATGGTGAGAAGAGAGATGGAAAGATTGGCAGTCCCTGGCTACAGAGTACACATGAGCATTGTAGTGCTACTAGAAATGAAAATAAAACCCACAACAAAACGTGATCAACTACTTTTTATAAACTTCCTTCCTCTGACTAGCCCAAATTTCTGGGACATTCTGTAAACCAAAGAGAAATTTAATCACCCCCATCAAGCACAAAACATTTGAACTCGATCATGATCAGTTTTTATTAAATCTTTGTTCTCACAGAAAATCCTTAAATCAGCTATGGAACTCATGATTGATTATACAATGTGCTTAGGAACAAGGGAAAATGTAAACCCCAAATGCTCCAATTTAATCTGCATTTTTAGTAGTAATAGCAGCAGAAGTAGACAAATAGTAGCAAAAGTAGTCTAGTCAGACTTCACAAAAAGAAATCTGTGTCCCACCAGCAGGGCTCAGGCAGAAGACTACAGTGATTCAATAACTTACAGACCCACCCATGTCCTATACAGTGGACTGAGATTTGACTGAAAATGCAAGCAATGCTATCTTAATATCAGCCTAAATCATCTGAACACTGTGCAGTTTTAAAAAGCACCTGCCTAAAACTGCATTTGCCATTTCCCCATCACCCTTGATTTCCCTGGAAATCCTCTGCTCTTTCTGTAACATTCTCCCGTGCAATCCTGACAGACTTGTCATTTTTTTCCCCATTAAGCCCATAATTCAGTAATTATTCCTTCTCACAGGTGAAACGAGCACAATGCTGATTGGACAAAAGCACAGAGTGCTCAGAGCTCTCCCAGATTCATCTCTGTGACCATCTGTGTCCTTCTCGACTCGGTGCCCACGAGCCATCCGTCACCGCAGCAGCTCACGTGGTGGGGAGAACATGATGGGAAACCCTTCAGCCCTCAGCAATGCCTCACAAACCTCAGGAGGCTGCAGGGGAAAGGCAGCAATCCTCCAGATCCACAGAAATAACTCCACCATCACCATTTTGATGGGAAGGAGCATTCTGTTTTGAATGACGCCTTCCTTACCTTTGTCACCCCTCAATGCGAACTGGGCTCAAGTGTGTGAAAAAAAATCCATACTTGAGCAGCAGCTCTAAAGAACAAACAGATGGGCCCTGGGCAGCAAAAATGTTATGTTCCCAAATAAAGCTGTTCTACACTGTATACACATTACCCTGGACAGTTTGGCACTGTCAATAGGCTGAACTGAAGTAATGGTGATATGACTGACTGAACACAGATCTGCAAATTTGGATCCTATTCCCGGTTCAATCACTGAAAGATCTGGTCAAATTGCAGCTGCTGCTATTGCTTTTTTTTCAGCTTTCAAACATTCCCTGCAATAATGATCTTGGGCTCAATAGTACCAAGTGGCTTTAGACAAAATTAAGCAGATGCAGAAGTTTCTCTGGTAAGGCTTCACCTCAGAGTGAACTCTTAGTTCTGGCTCATCTGGATTTGGATGTGCAATTCAGCTGCACTGCAGAAGAGCCTGTGCTGCTGAGCACCCTGCTCGTGGAGCCAGGGCACAGCCACTCACCTGCTGGACAAGCTGGCAGAAAACTGCAAGCACCTTAAAGAAACTGTTGACAGAACTGAAAATCCCATCAGTGCCTGTACAACACCATGTGCTTTGTCAAGAGTCAAAAAAAGGCCCAAGAGCATTGTCAGGCCCCAAAAGATGAGTGCACTGCAGTACCAGGATACTCCATCCCTCAAAGGAATCTCTGGGGGTTACAAAGCAGAGCAAACCTACCAAAAATACAGTTTATACAGAGGTTGGGGATTTCTGGCCCTTTTCAGGCAGCTTTGGAAGCAGCAGCTAAACATAAAATGATTCCTTATGATTTTAGGGAATGCCCCTGGATTTAATAGTATTGCAGTGTAAAATTAGCAGCATACATCTACACAGGGCACACATCTGATGTGGCTGGACTATTCCACATTACTGGAAACAAAAAACCTCTTATTCTGTCACACTGCTCAAGTGGTTACTAAATATTCCAAGATATCTCTTGCTTGTGTACTCAGCATTGTGAACAACTGCATTAACCCCATTTTTCCTGCTGCATTCTGTAGTATAAAAAAAGCTCACTGCAAGCAGAGGGAAGCAGTGCAGCAAGCACTGTGACACAGTCATTAATCCAATCATTAGGTCAGTGTAGTGGAACTGTGTGCATGGTTAGTACAAAAGGGGAAAAAAAAAACCCCAGACTGATGACTATGATTGAAAAGGTCAATGTGAAATACAATACTGACAAAGGAATTAAGCACGTGCAGAGCTCGTGCACAAAACTGCACCACACGAGGAATAAATATTTACAGGCATTTAAACACTGCTAAAGATGACACCAAGCTACTTAAATGGGTAAAAGAACCCTACTTCAAAGCAAACCCTTTTGTTTTGTCAAGCCATAAAAAAATCAAGAGCTTATTACCACCAGGACAAATATGCTGAACTGAAACAGTGTTAATTCCATTAATTATTTCATGTGTTTGGAATTATGTCCTCCTCACACAACTTCCCTCCTTCAGGAAAACACCCCATCTGCTTTTCCTCTAACCTACAGTAGCTTACTCAAACAGTATCACATCTCACAGGATAAAACTTATTTTCCTCTGTTCACGGTCATGCAGAAACTTGGATTTCAGGAGGGGAAAACAAATGCCCACATGTGTGGGAAGAACTAGGGAGGAAAAATTCAGCCTGTACTTAAGAATAAATAGCCCCTTCTATTCTTAAAAACACCATTAACTGGAGACCTTGGTATCTCATCTAATGTTCTTCTAGTGCCCATACAGTAAATTAATGCCTTGAAGCTCCTACTAATGGAAACATTTTTCACTGGGACTGGCAACTTCTTCATCCATGCATAGCTTATTCTAAAGCTCTGAGTTCATTTAGCTTCCCCCCAGAGCTGAATTTATTAAAAGAATTGAGCACCAACCTGAGCCTCCCTCTGCCAGGTACTTGTCCTTTGCAAAGATGACAGAATCCAGCATGGACTCGAAGAGAAGGAAATAACCCTGTTTACAGAAAAGGGAAAGAATTCAGAAATCATTGTGTTTCTTATAATCAGTCATTCTACAGCTCTAACAACACAGTTTAAGAACATTGTAAGCTCATACACCCAGAGAAACTCAACAACAGCACTGTCACTTCAGAACTCATTACATAAAATACCACCTTTAATTTCCCAAACTGCAAGTACGCAGCACACAGAGAAAGTAAGGCTGCCATCTACACCAATAATTACCCAACAAGAGTCCTACAACACCAAAACACATAGGGTTCAACTCAAAGCAAGTGAAAAGCTGCATGTATTGATTTTTCAGTAATAACTGTGAGGTTCCAAGAAAAAAAAAAAAAAAAGATTAAAAAAATCCCTTTCCCTTCAGATCTGCAAGTAACAGGGAAACTACTGTCAGAGAAAGGCCAAATGGAATTCACCTTTGCTTCTTCATCTTTGCAACCTCGTGGTGCCCTGTATCACTCACTGAACAGGGGTGGAAATAAATCAGGTGCCAAACATCGGTTCTCTGGGTGTTCTGCATCATTTAGCAGCACTCAGACTTGCAGAATTTCCAGGGTAATAATGGTTACAACCAGATTTGCATAGGGCTTTTTGGGGTTGGAATTAATTTTATGGCCGGGTAATCATATTGCTATTGGTGTTTAGAATAACTTATTGTAAACTTCAATGAGTCATTTGCTGAAACAGGGAAACATTCCTTCTTTAAATATGTGAGATATTAAAAGACTCAAATAGCAATATTAAATAAAATTAACATTTTAGAGAGAACACCCACTTTCTCAACTACTTCTAAACAAACTGCACATTTGTGAGATATACAGCCCTTTGTTTTCCAATTGATACACTGATTTTTTATCTTTTCTGTCCTCCAAGTTTGAGCATCCCTGTTACTCAATACTCTTAACAGATTTCATGTACGTGCTCACAACACCAAATCAATTAAGACAAACACCAACAAAGATCCGGGATTTTCGTTTAGCAACTTAATTTTCATTTTGTTTAAAACACAGCTTGATTTAGTTGGCAAGAACAAAATGGGTGACTGGAGTCCAGCCTTTGGACCTGCAGTCTTACAAGCCCAGCCAGCAGGAATTTACCAAAGGAAAGCTCAGAAGCTGGGAAGTTTCAGATTGGATGTTAGGAGAAGTTTCTTCACTGAAGTGGTTATCAAGCACTGGAACAGGCTTGACCAGGGCAGCCCTGGATGAATTTAAAAGTCATGTGAACGTGACACTTGGGGATGTGGTTTAGTGCTGGACTTTGAAGTGCTGGATTGGACTCAACCATCTTAAAAAAATGCTTAAAGTTCAGAATTGCTTATAAACGCCATTTTCTGCAGCCTTCAGAACAAAACCCAAAACTGAAAAGCCCAGAAACCTGAAGCACGGCACATTTGTATCCAAACAGAGAGAACAAACAGTGTGAAAACAATGGCCATGTCCTTTTCTCAATCTGGTTCTTCTGGTAGCAGTGCTCCACTGCAAACTCCTCCTCCCAGTCTTGTCTGTTCTTCTGCTTCACTGCCCACCTTCTCTCCATCCTTAGAATAAGCCCCAGAAGGGACACTACTGCTTGGTGAGCAGGAGGGATGTTAGCAAAGCTTTGCTGAACAGCTGAAAAGGGCTGGAGCTCCAATTGCGTCAGGCAGGGATAATTTGTTGCCCACAGCAAGCCAAAAAAGCACAGCACGGAACCACAGCTTTTTTTTTTATACTGTTATGGCTTAAAAATAGAAGATGTTGACCTCACAAAAAGTATTTTTAGAAGTCTTTAACTGAAAATTAGTTGTTTTCATGGGTTTTTAAAGGTAACCTCTAGGACATATTGAAGAGTAGTCACTAGCAAGAGTCAGTAACTCACAGAGTGACATCTTTATGGATCAGCTCTTCACTTCCTTCTTTCTGCCCACTAACTATTTATTGCCTGTGCAAGGAGTACAGCTGGAAGATACCCTCTCAGGAGAAACACAGAAAAATTCTCACCTTTCCTTTCTCAATCTTTTCCCTGATTTTTCTCTTCTCAATTCTCAATCCTTTCCCTGACCTTTCCACTCTGGCACTGCTGGTTCTACCCCCATTCCCAGTTCTATCTCTCCCCCCAGGTCATTATAGCATTCCTGCAAGTTACATAAGCCATCAATGGTACTGAATCAAGTAATTCACTACTGACATCAAAACGTTTTGCTCAGTGCTCACCTGCAGTTTAAGTTAGAATGCAACCTCCCAGCCTGCTGCCCCATCTGTAGGGGAGCCCTCTGGAAAGAGAATTACACCTGACATTTTTCCCCCTGATGCTGTAGAGAACTCCTCCTTCACCCCCCAAAATGGCCAAGGCTTTATTTTTTTCTTAAGCATCCTCAAAATCTATCAGTGCAAAGAGATCTCTACGATACAAATCTGTGAGCTGCATATTATTACTGCAATCTTGATAGTGGCTAAACTAAGACACATAAAAGGTGACATTCTCTGTCAAAGATGCACAGAACACTTTAAACTTTATGCTGTCTCATTATGCATTTTCTACTAAAAAGCTGGCCATTTCCTTCTCCAGGAGGAACATGAAGTTCCTTAGTTTTTGTATTTGCAAAGCTGAAACAAAATGTTCTCCAGCTAAACAGAGGTGGACAGGAACAAAAATACACAGCCCTGTGAGTAACTCTGCTCACACCTGCCCTGCCTCATCTCTGCCCAAAGAGACACCCACTGAGCCCACTGAATCCACAGGAAATTTGCTGCATTTCACAGCCTTTATATCTGCATTCTGTGTTCCTGACAGAGTTATAAAAGGCTCATCAATCTTTGATGCCTCAATATCCTGCATTGTTAATTTGTTTTCCTATTATTCAAATGTACTACAGCATTCTTACATTCATTTTCATCTTAATTCCAAGCTACATAAAAATACTCAACCTCTAAACCTGGAACATGAAAACATATCCAGAGGAATTTAAATGGGGGAAGTAGTATTTTAGAAGATGGCAAGTATGCATTTGAAATACAAATTTCTATATAGGCACACAAACACTCACACACTCCTGCCCACTGTGGAATATTTAAGATGGTTCCCCTATTTTCCCATAATTAAAGGGAACAAATTTACAAATCAAAGAGTGGGAAGAAGAGCAAGCAGTTTGTGACAGTCATAGGTCACTTCTGCAATTAAGTAAATGATCATCAGAAACCATCACACTGAGATGCTCATGATGCAATGCTGTACCTTTTATGAGACACTGCTTCTAAGACACGTGACAGCTTTTTTAGGAAGCCTAATCTAGAAATAATCCTGGGAGAATGCAGTATTTTTCCTCTCTCGTGCCTCATACTTGTTCCTAATTTTCTGATGTTCCAGACACGGCTCATTAAAACAAACAAACAAACAAACAACAAAAACCCTCACTGTGTACTGGTCTTAAGCAGCATTCTGTACCAAGCAAAACAAAGCTATGGCTCCACAAAATTTAGATTTACTAATCTAAAAGTAGTCTGTTTGCTAAACAGAATTGCAACTTTACATATTTTTGTTACAAAGAAAAAACATGAGAATTTTCCTGCCAGTCCATACCTATTCTCTGCATAAAAAGAGGCAAAATCTGACATATACTGAATTCTTTTTTGCTCTCATGCTTCAACATTTCCAAGCACTTACATTCACATATTAAGAACAGATTTCACACTGTATCATGCAGGGAAGGAAATGAAAAAGCAAATTCACACAAGAATGCCAGACAAAGAGGAATCTTCATCTGCATTAGGCAACATTTTGTTCCTTTCTGGACAGCATTGGATCAGTGTGTACACTGTCCAGCTATCAATCTTATTTCCACAGCATTGTCCTCTTTATCTCTGCCATGCAGCAACCTATAAAAGTCCTAACATTCCTAAATCTTTGTAATACCTAATTAAGTGAAGTGCACGTGGCTATGTGATTACGACATAAAAAGGTGAATTAGAACACAAAAGAAAAATATCCAACATTCAATACTTCATTTCCTACAAGAGCTGAGTTTGGAAATCCTTTAGTTCATCTTAGAGGCACTGATTTACAACACGACTTCATGCTCAGGTTCCCTTTAAAACCAAATTTTGGGCTCCAGAAGGAGAAATGTGATTTTGGGAACATTAGTCTTGGTGCATATCTTAGGCAGCTGATCAGAAGTTTCCCTGAAAAAGCTGTAATTACATTTTTAGTGAAGCCACCACATTGCCAGAAATCACCAACCAAAATGTGCTATTTTTACATCATTGGTTTAAGCCAATGGCTTCAACTATCCTTGAAACTTGTGACCTCAACACTAAATTGAGCTCATGATTCAAATAAAATACACTACAGCATCAGAGGGAAAACTGCAGATTTCTAGTTCACTGACACATGTGATATTAAATAAATATTTTTTTAAAAACAAAAGGCAAACCAATTTGTTTTCATCTTTCCCTGGAAAACAGGTGGATACAAATGGATCCACAGTGAGTGCATGACCTCCACCCCAAAGGCCATCATACATAGCAGAATAGCCAGAGTTTGTTAAAAAAACAAAACAAACCCACAAAGAAACAACATTGAATATAGGAAGTAACATTGAATATAGGTTTTCATTACTGATCTTAAATTTCAGGCAGAAAGGGATTTTTAAGTCCCAACAGCTGGAAGCAGCATGAAGAAAACCTGGGTTTGGAAGTGCTTCTTGAAGGCCTGTGATATGAGGGTACTGAACAGCAGAAGCTCACAAAGAAAACAGTTCAAAGAGATGTTTCTTACACATTTTTGACAGGGAACAGGCATTCCTATGTCCCTATGAAACTCAGGCTGGCACTGGGCTTTGTAACACAGATTTCTTTATTAGGATTGATGGCAGGCAGCAAGGACAGGTGTGTAACAGTTATCAGCCACCACATGAAAAAGGTGAAATCCAATGGATTCCAGGAGATGGCTCATTTAGACACTGCTGTTCACCACACCTGTTTTGTACTTTTAAAATCAGTGGGTTTGCTGTTATGCTAAAACCCAGCAATGAAAAGCAATGTTGTTCTCAAGCTCTCCCAGTATTTACAGATTTCCAGAGGCAGCACCTCCCCTCCTTATCACCTTTCTGGCACTGTCAGGAGAATCCTCAGCTGAATGTGCAGACTGAAGGTATTTGACCCATCAGAATGAGCTGGCTAGATGACTAATACAACATTTCTCCTTTACTTTCTCCTGAGCAGCCACCACAGTGTGACTGAGTGCTTTACAGATCTCCAAACCAACTATGTAACAGAATCTTGCTGCACCTAAAGCAGCTCAGCTGTACTTGGAGAAGCTTAGCTTGAAAGAGCTTGACCAAGAGGGACCAGGAATTGTGTCCAAGGACCACAGAATCAGGACTGCCAGCCCACCTCTGACATTGTCAAAAACACTGCTGGAACTTTGAGAGATGCTTTGGTTAAAAAAAAAAACAAAAAACAAACAAGCATCACTTACAGAGTAAACTTTTCAGATGAAATGAAACACATCTTTTTCCTGAAAGTAACTTGGAAAGAACAGCCATGCACCTTACCATCCACTCAGATATAATTATGTCCACTTTTTCCACAGGCAGGTCAACTTCCTCGATTCTTCCCTTGACTAATGTAATAACCTTTTCAAGTTTGTTTAATCTGCAAGTCAAAGCACAAACAATTTATGCTGTCAGGAGAGATATACTGACATCTATATTTTGCATTCCTCCCCTCACAAACTTTTTGGCTTAACTAATCAAGAAGCACCAGAATGTACTATCCCTTGGTTACATTTCAGGGGGAACATTTCCAAGTAGCTAAAAATTGCAGCAGATTTAGTGCCAGGAGAAGATGGCAGGCAGTAGATCTGCACACCTGCAATGTGCCATGCATGCAAATGTGCAAGCTTCAGAAACCAGGAAAACAGAGAAGGAGGCAATTTAAAACTGCTGGTCCTCTTTATTTAAAAGCTGCTTGTCTCATTTCTCCTCCTGTGACGCCCAGAGCAATCAGAGCCTACTCACCACACCAGGACAGCAATGAAAATTAACTTCCTTACAAAGTTAATGCACGACTCGTTTTTTTTTATTTAACTGAATCAGCTGCAAAGTCACTGAGAACAAAGCTCCCCTCTAAATCAGTACCACGATTATCCCACAGTAAAGGCACCCTCCCCACTGTGATTTGGGCAAAATATCTGCAATGTTCAGTGATTACCTCACATGGTACAACCCATCCTGTAAGGAGAGAGGCACTGGGACAGGTTTTGAAACAAGAACTGCACAACAGTGAAATTAATAAGTGTGTAAATGCTCGAAATGTACTGGTTTTCTTCTTTGCAAACCACCATTAGTCTTTCTTGCACATGTTTTTATTACCATGGCTGTTCTTACAGAGGGCAGCAAAGTATTCTCAGCACAGAAATTTATCTTCCCACCGCAGTTCTTATCTCTGCCCCTTCCCTCCCTCTCCTGATATCTCACTCTTACATTCTGTCTGGCTTTCAATGCAGACCAGTAATGACATTAAAAATGCAATCTAAAAGACAATGGAAGAACCATCAGTATGAAGGGAGAGAAAGGAAAGGGTCAAAGGCTGTTGAAAAGATCAATTAAATCCTCTACATAAGACAGTCTTCTGTTAGAAGATAGCAGTTCATTACTAATATCATATTTAATGCTCTAGAAGTTCAAAGTGAGGAATGTGAGCTACCACCCACAACAATAGGAGATCTAAAGATAACTTTCTAAATGACCACATCCAAGGACATGATTTAAAACAACAGAGAGGAGAAGGATTAATTCACTACATACTTGTTTTCAATTATAATGTTTAAAAAACCCAACCTAACCAACGTACTTTACATATTGCAGGAAAACCTGAGATGTTATTTAGGAAATCTACTCCAATTTTCTATTCTAGCTTAACGGTGATGAATGACAAAAATCAAGTCATTCACGGTGCTAGAAATTTTACAGGGACTATTCACAGAGAAAAAGGAAAGGTAATCATTTAGTTTAAAGTAAGTTTATTCTTAAGGCTACTCAGGCATTGTGTTCTGGTTCACTTAAACCCATAGGCTGCACTGTTTCCAGTAATTAGCATGCTAGGAATGAACCTGAATTCTGGGAAGGACAAAAGCACACACTTGAATCACAGGTGGAAGCATGGCCCAACAGTCATTTTTTAAGCTACAGAGTTGTTTAGTGTTCCAATAAATATTTGTTACTCCACTGCAACTTTGTCAGCTTTATTCCCTTTAGGAAAAGTAGCTTTAACCAGACAAATATAAATTGTTTTGATGTGAACTGGAGACTTTAATGTGAATTGAACCTTTTATAGCAGAAAATACCTCTAAATGTGCAGCCTTACTGATGACTAGCTGGGTACTTCAAGTGGCAATTCATCACTCTGAAGAGCTGCAGAGTTTTGATTCATTGTTTTTCTTAGAGGCCTGCCCTTCTCCTCCCCAAAGATAATACATATTGACTGGTACTTCTACTCTCCCCTAAGTATAAATAACACACAAAGGACTTTGGGCATTTGTTGAAAGTTACAACAGCCCTGAGTCTGAAATCTAGCACATTAGATATAAAACACTATTTCACATTTGCAACCATCCTGAAGATGGCAGGGACTCAGAGGAAAAGTTCTCCTTAAGGAATGAATTCCTGTGCCAGAAAAGCATTTTAGTCAAACATTCACCTGAAGTTTAACACAGTGCTTTTCCCAAGCAGATATTTATTTGAGTCATTTTATAGCACCCAAGTGTGCAATGCTGCACCACCAATGTGTGAGTGGTACCTAACAAATTCTGCATAGACAACATCACTGCTGTGCCACTTGAGCTTGCCCAAAAAAACCCCTGTCACTCCCAAATTCTTCAGTTATCTACCTGGATTTTATTTTCACAGTTGCTCTTACAAAATCAACCTAAATGAAAAAACCTACAGGCTTCAGCTATCGACTTACACTCCTCCTAGTTCATCCCAGAAAATCCTTTTTAAGTCTTCAGATGTCTTGGCTTGATTTTTACATATGCTCAGCCTCCCTAAATATCCTCCACAGGCAAATTAGTGACATGAGGAGTGGATAAATGAACAAGGAGATGGACAGGATGCACCCTCAGCAATGCTGAATTAGGGGAGAGCAGTTGACAGGGTAGGGCTTTTTATTTTCTGTTACACAGACAAATCATAGGAATTATTTTAAATTCCTAGAAACAAACAGGAAACTAACAACCACAACTCCTCCTACCTAATGATGTCCATGGCCTGATAGATGATTTCAGATTGGTCAACTCCAATCACTGTCTTGGCACCTGCTTTGGCAGCAAACATGGAGAGTATCCCAGTCCCACAGCCAACATCCAAAACCACCTGGAAGGAAGAAATAAAAGCAAAACGATCTTATTTTCCTTGCTATGATTTTTCTACACTTCTTTCTACATCAATGAGATACCAATAGAGATAAGCTTTACTAATAGTGTTGAAAAACTCTAAGCACTAAACCAAAAATGTTTTGAAGTCTGAAAATCAAAGTGAGTTTTCTAAACACAATGTGGAGCCACTCATATCATGTACAGCATTTAAGCATGAACAGAATCAGAAGGGTAAAGACAAAACTTACTTTCCCATACATAAGACCTAAACATGAGAGTAAGTACAACTTAGAACACACTTAACAAGAACACTGTGTCAGAATTACCAGTCAGAGCAAGAATTTATTAGAAAGAAAAACTGATTTCACTGTCTCTTCTCCCCCTGTAAAACCTGCCCTCACAGCTTTCATGACATTAAACATTTTTCCAAAGAAGGCATCAAATCCCTCATTATTCAGAACTATAACCCCATTTTACAAAATATTTCAAGGCAATAATGCACCCTGCTGCTGGTACACTTTCCAGCTTATTAGCTACTGCTCACTCTTGCTTTGGCACAACAAAACCTTGCATTTCACCTGAGAAACAGCAGCAAAGCAATGCTCTGTTCCTCATGTCTGCCTGCCTGTACACAATTCCATCCATTCTGATGATGGATACAGGACAATGATCCTGAAGCTAGCATGAATAAAACCAGCTGCTCATCCTCAGTGCAGTGTAAGGGAGCTGCTGGGAAGCAGTGACTGAAGAATTGACTGCCCCCTGCCTCAGCAGAGCCACTTACAACCTGGAAACAGACTGAAAAACATCTAAAAAAGGATAAAAAAAGGAGCTAAAAAAGACTAAAAAAGGATGGTGACCTTTTACAGCAGCTTATATAGAGGGAAGTTGTGGATAGTTACTCGTTCCATCTGCAACTCTTTTGCAGTTGTGTTTCAAAAGGAGTAAACTCTACAACTCAGAGGTTATGTGAAACCATGTTATGGCTACAGAAATCCCTAAAATAAACCCTAAATTAGGATTTTAATCCCTAAAATCCCTAAACCTCTGAATCTGCTGGAGACAGGAACAGAAAAAAACAATCAATATTCTCGCAGCTGCTGAAATCTCACACCCTCCAACATCACCTGTTCTGACATTTCACCTTTGGTGGTTAACAAAATCACTGAGCCATGACAGCTGGAAGTGATGGCCAAAAACAAACCACCGTGGAAGAATCATCTCCATGTACAGTTGCATGAAAGAGAGCAATCAGCACAAATTGGAAAAAAATCAAAACAGACACCGCTTTGGCCAGCTGCCCTGGGTCACTTAAAAACCCAGATGGAACTCATCTAGCCTTAGGCAGGGGATGGGATAGCAAAGAGGCACTGGAGAGAAAATATCCAAGCTGGAATACATGTGAGGAAGGGAAAGACAAGCAGAGTGAGCAGCAATTAGCCTCAGCACAAGGGTCTACAGCCCACACATTCTTGCAGAGATCACATATGGCCTCTCAGCAAACACCTGGAGCAGCTGGACTGGCAATTTTGCTGCACCACAACACTCTGCAGCTTCACATCCTCCTCTGCAGTCTAAGCAAAACTGATATCCTGCTTGCAGTGACAGAAAAAAATTCCTTTAAACTCAGAAAAACAGGAGGCTAGGGACTTTGGCCAATTAAATTCATTTCATCAATGAACTCTTAGTAGGACAGTGGTTTAAAAGCTCATTTTACTCCCTGAATATAGCACTGATGCTTGCCTCAGACTTCAGTCTTACAACAAAAACTAAGCATGGCAACAGTGCTTCACTAAATTATTTTTCCACCCCAAAATACTCTCATGGTTAAATGGACCACATTTCCTTTTATTAAGTACAGTCTGAACTGTTCCATTCTCATCTCAAATACATCTGCCAGGCTGGAAAGAAAGGCAGCCAGCAGGATCCATTCAAGTTTTTTAATAATTTATTTTGAAAGCTGAGGCAGAACAAACAAATTGGCTGATTCTGAATAAAATATGCACAATAAACAAACCCAGATCCTCTGTTATCATCTATCACCATGCAATCACACCTCTTCAGTATCCTAAAGGTTAGGATGCAGACCTGCATCAAAAATGAGTATAAAAATTCAGCTCTTTGAACAAGCTCCTCCCAAACTACCTCAAAATTGTCCACTCAGAAAAAACCAAAAAGCATCAGTATGTATTTTGTAGGGAGGAATGCCATAAGGGAGTTCTAGGAAATACAGTATCAGACTTTTTTCTTTTTTTTTTTTCCAAATTGTAATTAAAATTTAAGGGAAAACAGCCTTTGGATTTCTCACTCATTAGTATGGTTCTGAAAGCATTATACAATACATTAAATTAAGCAAAGTATCCCACACAGCTCCTTCAGCAGAAGTCTGTAACAGATGTCACTTCAAAGGCAGATTTCTGCAAGAAACTCCCTGTATTCTCCAAACACTTTACCAAGAGAAATTTTAGGGGCATCTGTGAAACTGAATTTCTCTGGGGAAAGTTTTCTTTCCTTTATTGATCTTTTCTGCTTTGTTAGATGAGCTGCCCACCTATGCAATCACCTGCATCATTTAAAAGGAGCTGGAGGCATAATTCCACAACACCTTTGCCTGTTCTCTCACTATAACCAAAGAGTTTAGAAATGTTTAGCAGAAACAGGCTTGTGACACGAATTGAGGAAAAAAAAGGGAAGAAGAGTATTTCCTATTTATTTTTTCTGCTGTAGTTGCCAACTGAAAACTGAGGTAAGAGACACAAAGAACAGATATTATCAAACACTGAAATATTTTCTGTTTCTCTCTCACAAAGGAAGGCTGAGATTGGGATTGGGATTGTTCAGCCTGGAAAAGAGGCGGCTTTGGGGTGACCTAATTGTCACCTTCCAGTACCTCAAAAGAGCCTAAAAGAAAGATGAGGAGAGGAATTCCAAGGGCCTGGAATGACAGAACAAGAGGGAATGGATTTAAATGAGAGTAGGTTTAGATAGGATACTAGGAAAAAATTCTTCCCTGTGAAGGTGGTGAGGCCCCAGCACAGGTTGAGAAGGTGTGAATGCCTCATCTCTGGAAAAAAAATAAATAAATTCAAGGCCAGGCTAGAAGGGGCTTTGAGCAGCCTGGTCTGCTGGAAGGTGTCCCTGCCCATGGCAGAAGGGGTGGAACTGGATGATCCTGCAGGCTCCTTCTAACCCAAACCACCCTATGGCTCTGTAAGCTTGAAACACACCAAACCCAACAGAAAGAGCCAGCAGAAACACAAAAGACAGGAAGAGGATTATTACTGTACAGGGGCACTGTAAGATCCTATCAGAGAAATCCCTCCTCACTGCAAATAAAGTACCAGCTCACAGTTCCAAGCCCTTTAATAATAACCACCCAGTCTGGAGACACAAAACAGCACTAATTCAAAAAAAAAAAAAAAAATCAGTTCCACATGAATTCCTTCCCAGCTCTAATTACACAGAGCTTCCAGGACATTTTCACTGTATCAGGCACACATAGAAATTCACTTAATCCTGGTAAAGAGCCCTCAGAGAGATTCCACCTAATATCCTCGACAAGAGAGGCTCAACTTCACCCTGCCAGGATAATTAATGAGCCCCCTGCCATGGCACAGAGCACAATGACAATGGAGATCAGCACTGCTCTTATCAGCACGCTGCACCCTCCAGCAGCTCAACTGCTCTCCACCACCTCATAAAGCCAGAGCACATTAAATCAAACCCTGGCACTGAGAACTCTCCACTCCCAGAGCTGCAGAGCAGCTAACCTGCAGCTTTTCTGCCATCTGAGAGAAAATAAACCCCAGAAATGACTGTATCCTCTGAGCTGTTTCACCCACCTTGTCCTTGAAGAGATGTGGGTTCTGATAGATGAAGTCACGGTAGCTCTCCGTACGGACTTTGTCCTAGCAAAGGACAAAAAGGGTTAATTTATTTCTCCTACTTAGGGACAGCATAACATTCAAAAATGTTGAACAACTTGCTTTTCAACTTGGCCTAAGGGATGCTTTGCACATACTGTACTTACATGGGCCCTTCTGTATGATAATATTGCAGAATTTACTGGGGCAAATGAAGCCAGCTGCCTCAGCTGGAGGAAAAATAAGAAGCTATTTTGTGGTTTCCTGATTCTGCCTTTTCTTCTGAATGTTTCAAAGTTCTTAATACCTGTTCATCACTAACCAGGAACAGCAGTGACAAAATTACCCCAACTTAAATAGAAACCTCCTATACAGTGGTGAAAATTTGAATCACAAGCTCATAAACTGTTTTGTGTCATTTTGTTCTCTGACACCCCTGTGATGCAGAGATTTCAGTTTGTTTTTTTTTTTAAAAAGTTACTGATCAAATTAATTTGGTTTTATTTCTGGACAAGCTGCAAATTTGCAATCCTGATGACAAATTAGTAGTTCAAGCTATCCAGCCCATTTGATAGAAGTCTAACACAGTAAATAAATTTGATTGAAATACAACAGGGCCAGAGAAGCTGGAAGATTTTCAAGCCTAGAACAAAACGCATCTGGTATCTTAGTATGTAAAAGCCCACAGCATAGCTCAGTTACCAGCAAGGTAATCTATTAAAACATTGATTCTCTTAACATGCATCAGCAGACCCGCAAATTGACAGCCCAGTATAGGATTTGTAGCTGCTGTTGCAGTTCAAGTGTTACAGACAAGTTAAAAAAAAAAAAAAATCAGCAATTTTCTGTCTACTGCAAATAATGCTGAAGGATAAAATCTCAGTACTTTTATTAAATCTAGGGGATTTTTCTATTACAGCAAGTTAAGAATTTCTAGAAACAACAGAGAAACACAAATTTCCTACAGTGAGAAAGAACAAAGTGTTTTCATTAAAAAAAAAATTTGATGAAAAATATTTTTTCATCAAAAAGAGTGACTGAGAACATTTTTATGGTAATAAAAATTTTGGAGACAAAAAAATTATTTTGAGGCATGAAAATCCTAAAATCCAGCTTTAGGTGGAGAAGTTCTATCACACACACAACCCAAAGCAGCAGCTAATGTTCATTTTAGAAAATTCTGCTTTAAAATCCTGCATAATTAACATCAATAACAGAAAGCATGACCCTTTAAAACCATATTGGTTTGCTGTGATGTTATACTCAGAGCAACTATTTTTAGTACTTCACCTCCACTGCAGCATATAACAGGATTGGCTGCAAGGACCAAAAAAAAGGGTAAAAATAAATAATCAATTGAGCAAGCAGGCAGCTGGAGAGCTTTCAGCCTTGCATCCTGCCCCTCCCATTGCTTCAACTCAATGCAGCTGCAGCCAGGTTTCCAATCACCAATCCCCTTCTCCCCCTTGACATTGCCATGTGATACTTTCTTGGTTTAAATAAAATGGTACAAAAAATTATTAAGATGACAGCCAAGAAATTCTCAAGCAAAAAGGTGGAGCAAGGGAAACACCAGTCACTTGGCAAGTGTGAAGGAACAATATTCCTGCTCTGCCTCTGAAGTATTTGCAGAAAAAAAAACCCCAAACACCCAAAATGAAACTTTGGCTTACCAGTGCCAGGCATAAGAAAAAAAAAAACAAAAAACAAAACGGTTTCAAGACTGAAGGGTTCCAGAAATGGGCTTACAATTCAGACAGCAAGACTGAAATCTTAAAAATGTTCATGTAGTAAGCCCCTATATTTATGTAAATAAGGTAAACATTTAAATAAAAAAAAAAAATCAGAGTGAATGCCTAGCATAAAGAAAAAACTTCAATGTGCACAAAATACAAACAAGTATTTTTCCTATGTTTTGGAAGGTCAAAAGTCTTCTTAAAAACATTCTGATAAACACACCCTTAAATCAGCAAAATACAATTTTGTACCGATCTCCTTGTGCAGAGATGCAGATTTATTGTAAACTTTAAAAGCCAACAGAAAGGCTTCCTCATCCTATAGCTGACATTATCTCAAATGACAGCTGCAAACCCAGAAAGCTATCATTTTTTATTTATTTTCAGGTTATATTTCAGTTATATTTCTATAGATTATACGTTTCAGAAAACATCTCTACTTCAGCAGGCACCTCTGTGCTTCTGTAAAATCTCCTCCCCTTAATCATAACCTCAGTCATGCTACTCTTAACACAGATTCATGTGTATTTCTACACTGGGGCCACTAAAGGATTTACAAAGCTGAAAGCTTTAGATGCCAGCTGCAGGCACAAAGTCACCTCACAACTCTGTATTCTGCCTCGACTTTAGACAAGAATTTCATTTATGTATGCCTTAAAATGATAAAACTGCTTATAACTCTCACAACTATGCCATTTTCTGTGAAAGGATGCATTAAGACACTTTAATTTACAAGTTATTTTTAAACTGTTGGGCTTTGTGCTTGTTTTTTCTTATTTTAGAGTTAAAGGGGCATACATAGGTTTGCCTTGGATAAGTTTCAAGCATGAATATTTTATCTTTAGGTTATGAAAGGAGCATGCTGCTCCAGCTGTTCAATGTCATGTTACCAATACACTGAACCATGCACAAGTAACAATTTCTGTTCACCCAGTGAAATATTTGAGAAATGGTCTTGCCTAACAAATTTCAACTATGGAGAAAATGTAAAACTAAAGAAAAATATTCACTGTACAGTGAATATGTTTTAAACAAGCAGGAAAAAGCTGCTTTTGGCAACGTAGGGCTGTGGTGCAGGTATTGTGATATCAAGAATAACTGTAAATGACTTTGTGTTCCTGGTGCTGCCCATAAACAGAATTCATACAAAGGAAATAAAACTGACAGACGATCTCTCAGTGGACAGCAAGGGTTAAAAATGCAGCTGCTCTGCAGTATGTGGATGGGCACACAGCCCATTCCACCTCTCATCTCCAGTCCTGCCAGGGCGCAGTGGTGCTGAGTTTCTGACCTTTAGCATCTCCTCGTGGATCCCGTAGTGCCCGTAGGAGCTGAAGTAAACGCCATCCTCCTCCTCCTGGAGCTCTGCAAGGGCGCTGCTCGACGAGCTGCTCCTGACATCTGTGCTCAGCACAAAATCCTGAGCGAATTGCCTGGGATCAAATCCAAACAGACCCTTGGGATGTGTTTGTTGGGTCGTGA
The DNA here is from genome assembly GCA_013400435.1 of Pycnonotus jocosus. Classification (NCBI taxonomy): domain Eukaryota; kingdom Metazoa; phylum Chordata; class Aves; order Passeriformes; family Pycnonotidae; genus Pycnonotus; species Pycnonotus jocosus. Next base: position 9,860 of record VWYP01021220.1, on the reverse strand, counting down.
AAAGGAGGCTGGGCAGGGGCAGCATGGGGGGAAAAAGGGAGAGGGAAGGAATGCAGGCTGCCCTGGGGTTGGGCAACAACGGGAGCAGCTTTAGGTGTGCACATCCTCCCTCTGCAGGCTCCTCGGGGCTGCTGCACCCCGTCCTGCAAGCCCTGCTTCCTGCTCACAGCAAGCAACCAGCAGCAGTGAAATACTAGGGGGTAGGGTCTGTTTTTAAGGCAGAATTTATCTGTTTTGCACTTGCTGGTATAAAAGGCAGCACTGCAGTGTCAAAGTGTTTCAGGATGTGTAATGCAGATACAGACTCAATACAAAGAGCATTAAGAACTACTGGAAGGGAGAAGAAAGCATCTCAAAACAGAGCTTAAAATTCAATTTATTACTTTAATTTCATGCTGCTCATTTTCCCTCCTCCCTGGTCTTGCATTCCTACAACCCATTAAGAAAAGCTGAGAGAGTTGGGATTGTTCAGCCTCCAAGGTGACCCCACTGCATCCTTTAGTACCTGAAAGGGCTACGAGAAATATGGAGAGGGTCTTTGGACAAGGACAAATGGCTTTCAACAGATTTAACACCCACCTTTAACAGTGATCAGACTTTCTTAAATGGGAACTTCACATGTAGAAACTGTAGGGAACAATCTCATTACCAACACCCTCCTTACAGAACAACAAAACCAAATACACCATTTCACTCCTGGCATTTCCAACATTTCCCTGCTCAGCTGGTTTGGTTGGGGAAGAGAATATGAGAAGGGATTTTGTATTGAAATTTTATCACTTTCAGAAACTTACTATATTTGCTTACACAGAAACTGCCTGGATCTCATCTTTAATACTGCTCTTCACCACAGTACTTTGCATTTTCTTTATTTTTATGCAAATATCTATGTGATACAACTTTAAACTTTCATAAAATGGATTCTATGACATAACTAACACTGTGTGGGATTGAAATGATTTAATTTAAAATTATTTAAGCCAATTGTTCCTCTAATGTATGCATGCAACACAAGCACCAAAGAAACTCCAAAGACAGAGCTGCCCTGCTGTCTTTTTAATCAAGAAAAAAGGTAAGTAAAAACAAAAGCCATCACCTCTAAAGAGGTGACAGATGAAAAAACTCAGCATAGGCAAGCTGTGCTCTTAAATCTTCAAGTTCCATCTAACGCTAGAGGCGATCTGATTTACAGAAATGTTTCTGTCTTTATTTCACAGAGGTTTGCCTGAGAGGGAGCAGATGATATTCTGTGGAACAAAACCTCCAGCACAAACCACTGAATTATGGCATTTAGCCTACTACAGTGCAACTGGCTCATCTGTCCATAATTTAAAACTGTGCTGCTCCATCACATCTACATCTGGCTATTTTTGCTGCCAGCTGATCCCTGCTGATTTGAAGAGGCTGCATTGAGAAAGAAAAATTAAAGGCTCCCACATACAAGAGCAGATAACTTGATACACTAACTCCAAAAAAAAAAAATTTATAAGCCTCACTGAAGTTTAGACAGCTCAAAAGAAATTGATGACCTGAGGGTTTTTTTTTTGTTCTAAATGAAAATTAAAGGAACAGAAAGAAAAATGGCACACAGAAAATACCCCCAAGTTTTTGAAGCACAATGACAAATCTTTCATTCCTATCGTTTATGATCAATTAATGCATAATGCACACTGAGATACCAGAAAAGCACTGTGTGCTGTAAAGTCCAATTTACAAAATTCAACCCCACCTGGAGACAAAAATGATCATTTTTGACATCAATAATTGTTTACAGCTGAAAGGATTTTAATACATGAATTTGTTTATCTGTAGCACCAAGCAACAAACCCTCAAATGTACTTTACAACACAAGGGTTTTTGCTGATAAACTTCTCACACAAAAGGACATGAATTACTTTTCCAAGTCTCTTAAATATAATTCCAGTTCCTCAGTGCCCAGTCAGTGTGACCTTGAAATGACATGTTTGTAGAGGATTTAAATGAAGTTTATATTTCTGTATTATCCATCAGCATCATCAATCCACATTTTGCAGACTTCAAGATTTAGAAGGAGCTGTGGGGATGTCCTGACTGTGATGCACTGAATACTCCTACTACCCTCACCTGACACTAAAAATACAAGTAGCTGAGAAAAGTTGATTTATTAATTTCACTGAGAGTTTCTCCAAAGTGTAACTGAACTCTACTAACACCTAGTGCTTGAAGTTAACTCTGAACCTATCTGGAGTCCTGTATTTAATTTGTCAGTCTCTCTCTCTTCTCCACTGTGTGCATCCTCAGTGTTTAAATTCCTATCTGAAGGACTAACAGAAAGGTGTATCAAAAACAAAGAGAAGTCTGAAGGATCTATTTCTGAGTGCTGTGCTTGCTGAGTTTTCCTAAGCACTCTTTATTCTTTCAATCTGTGCAGGTTTTACTCACCATCTAAAAGACATTTACTCACCATTTACAACAGACAAGTCCAACCTACAGTCCTACCCCAAGGTTTATTCCACAGTTACATTCTACTACTTCTTTCAATTTTTGAATATGAACATCTCATCTAAACCACATCAAATAAAAGCAGCCCAAACCTTCATTCACATACTTACTTCATTTTCTGAAGATCCTCCTGTGCTCTGGCCAAGGCTGCCTCTGCAGCTCTGGCTCGGTGTTCTGCACATTTTAATTGTTCAAGGAGCACCATGGGATCACTCAAACCATTAGGAGGCAAAACATGTACAGGTTCACAAAGATCTTCTATGTCTGATGAAACAGGAAGGGAAAATCAATCATGCATGGCTTCACAGTAGATCATACACACTTCATGCTATGTGTGTCTTTGTACAAGCTGGTTGTCTTACAAAAGGCACTGAATTTGACAGGGCTAACTACAGAACACAAGACCAGGCAGAAAAAGCAAATATGCTAGAAGCCAGCTCCAAGTCGAGGCAAATACATGTAGAATTCAGGCCTCCTTAGATACCAGTGTTTCATTATTTCTAGAAGAGACATTTGGCTTAGATGTAATTAAATTGGGTATAATTATTGTGTGGACTTTCTCAGATACATAAATCAACTGAGTAACAGTGACAATGCCTCACATGTCATGAACTCTGACAATGCCACATTTACCCCACAAAGCAGGAGTCACCCTGAAGCAGTTATTTACCAAACTGAAGCAGGAGATCATCTTCCAGTTCTGGTTTCAAATATTCCTCTCCTTCCCAAGGCAGTGGGCTGCTGAGAGAACTCAAATATGCTCCAGTCGGTTTCTAGAAAAGAGAAGAAAACATGTAAACTAAGTTTCTTTGAAAACACCAGCCCTTCAATTTCATTCAAGAGAACAGGGTAAACACATGTTCTTTCACTCAGTAAAATATACAAGGTATGACCGAAGGAGCTTTGTAACAAAGGCTGGGAAATGCTGAATTCTTTGACGCAGGCAGCTCCAGGATGAAGGAGCTCAGTGCAAGCAGTAATGCACAGCACTGAGAGATATCAAAGGATGTTTGCAGGATTGCACTGCTCTCAGGAACCAAGCTCACTCAGCTGTTTGGCTCATCAATAAATCCAAAACACTAATCCTGTCAGGTGTTCTTACACCAACAGTGCTGTAGGACAAAAGTCAGAACCACTCTATTGTCTCCTGTTAATACCTGGTTAGGAAAAGAGAAGCCAGTTTTGGACTTCACTTTTTGCCTTTCTGAGTTTACATAGTTACACATTAAGTAACTACTTATAAGGATTTAAGATCTGAAGACTGAAGTAAAAAATACTTAACAAGGTAAGACAGTATTGAGTTTTAACCTAAACTTTGAGGGAATAATGAAGGAACAAAGTCACAACACACACAAAATATATGAAGGCCTATCTTAACACTGTAGGTTCCCATTAGCTCTCCTGACTAATCATTTTAGCAAAGTTTTAAGTACTGTAACTTATGGGATGAGGTGTTGTCCTTACTAAGGGTCTGGCCAGCTCACACCCTCAGGAAAGGCTTTTAACACCAACACACATGAAAGGACTGAGAAACTTCAGTTCTTGAGAAGTGAGCCCATTTCTGAAGTGAGACAGCAGAGCAAAAGGCACCAAAAAAACCCTAGTAAAATAAGATGATACTACAGAGCATGGAGGCTCTGTGCAAATCTCAACACCCCCTTCTGAAAACAAACCTTCACATTCATTAAATATATTTAAAATTAAAACAGCTTCATATCTAGCTAAACCAATCAACAGCTACTTTAGTTCCCGTGATTTTTTTCTAAAGCCACAACACAAAATCTCACACAATTATTAGAAACAGGCAAACTGAAAGCACAGCACTGTTCTCCAGAGTCAGAACACAGAAGCAGCATGTGGCACACCTACCTTTAATCTGACAAAGTTTATCAGCTTAATGTAGCCATAAAAATCGAGTCCTGAGAGAAAAAGAAAAAGGGAGAGCATCTGAATTACTGAAAAGACCACAGTTTTAGAGTTATGTGAACACTAATTACCTGTTCAATTGGTAATTGTTTCAGACTGCCCTTGGGGGTACATCACTATCTAGAGCAGTGTTCCTACCTTAAGTTTGCCATCTATGTTTTTCTTTTTCTTGGGACTAACCCAGGAAATCCTCACCCTCAGGTGGAATACATTTGCCACAAGTTAAGAATGGAACACATCCCAGTGGGAGCTATGAACAGGGATTTCATTCATTTGGCAAGCAGGTACATTAGAACAGCCACTCTTATCTCCTGCCAGCTGCCTTGCTGACATTCCCCGTTCATATTCTGAGCTTTCTGCTTAAAAGAATGTAAACTGATGCTACTCCTCAAGAACACCCACCTTGCTGATTTAAAATTGCCACCTTGGCAATTTTTAGTAATTTAACTGTGTTCTCTCTCCAGGAACATCAAAGAGAAACCCAAGCTACTTTCTCTTGGATTTTAGACAGAAAACAGACCAGACTAGATCTCACAATATATAATGACAGCATAAAGAAAATGTATATGCATTTTTCTAGAATAGCTCATCTTATTCAGTCTTGGCAGCTTCTGCTGCAAATCAGGAAATCAGGTGGAAACAAATTAAGATTTGCCATTTATTTTAAATGAGATACTCATACTCAAAAAGAAATGACAAGCCACAAAAGAAACTTACCGTGCTTCTGGATCACACCACTGACATCGAACTGATGCTCTGTTTTGCAGTGGGAGAACACAGCTTCAGCAGAACTAAACAACCTGAAAATAACAAACAAACATACGATACTGACAAATGAGGTTCTAACTCACGAGTGCTATACGCTCTGTTTTGACTTGCTGGGCAATTCAGAACACGTTTCCTGCCTTTGAGAAATGATGAGCAGGCACCGGATAACATGCTTCACATAGAAGTTTTTACCTTGAAACAAAAGCCAGTGAACACAAAAATTTTGTTTGACAAAACCGCAAATTGCGTTCACTTCCAAACACTCCCTTGAGAGCAGAGCCTGCGCTAAACCTGTAAAAACCACAGCAGCACAAGGCGGGCGGGGCAGCTCGATCTGCTGCATGGCAGTACAAACTCTCATCCCCACACTGGCCATGGGGAAAAGATGAAAAATGAGAGAGAAAAGCCTCCGCGCTGCTTGAGCACGAGGGAAGGGGATTACGGCCTCCTTCAGCCTGAATGTAACACACCTTTGGCTCCATAGAAGCCGTGTAGGAGGTTTTAAAGTGCAAATTGACCGTGTTCCTCATGCCGGCCCAGCTCAGCGCGCTCCTGCCGGGGCCCCGCGCTCCCTACCTCTCGCAGAAGAGGCAGCGGGTCTGCTGGGCCACGGCAGCGCCTTCCTCCTCCTCCTCCTCTTCCTCGTCATCGTCGTGCCAGGCACTCTCGCCGTCGCACAGCCCCGGCATCTCCTCATCCTCCCGCTCCTCCCCGGGATCCATGGCCCCGCCGCCACGCCGTGCGCGCCGCTTCCGGCTGCGGGCACCCGGCGGCACCGAGCGCGCCCCCTGCCGCAGCCTCCGGGCACTGCAGCGCTGAGGGGACCCGCCGGCGCCATCCTGCGGGACAGAGGGACAGCGGGAATAGAGGAGACAACGGGACAGAGGGACAGTCCCTGGGTCATCCCCCGGCACAGGAGGGTGTTCCGTGTCTCAGCCAGAGCAGCAATGCCCGGTTTCTTTTTGCGCCTCTCAAACGGCGCGGCTACCGTGGGAGAGTTAAAGGGAACAGCACGCTCTTTTAAACGTCAGCTTTTAAATCGAATTTAGCGACGAGACAGACCCACAGAGCCACGGAAGGAATGAGGCTGGAAAAACCTCTAAGGTCATGGAGTCCCAGCTGTGACCGAACACCCCTTTGTCAGCCAGGCTGTCCCCAAAACTGGGATTCATCACCCGGTGTGCCATAAGCACAGTGGAACAATGCACACTCGAGAGATGGGGATTGTTTATTGCAGAGTGCTCGGTGGTATCCCACAAATAAAGCACACAAACTATCAGAACTTCTATTTATACCTTACACGCTATTTATACATTATTTCAGCAAAGGAATTTGCATCCATTGGCTACAAGTTACATAGTTCTCTCATTAATTAGCATTCTATCTCCTCCTATCGGTTAAAGATTCTTTTCCTCCTCGTGTTAATTAGGCTGTGTGCTCAGTCTTTGAGTTGGTGGTTTCTTGGGTTGGTGCTGTGATCTTCCCCTTCTTGACTTACCTTTTACCCACCTGGAGCTGATTTTGCTGCACAGTTTTGCTGAGTTGTCTTTATTAGTTTCTTCCTTATCTTGGGGGTTCTGCCAAATGTCCTTCTGGCCTGTAAATTCTGCATTCTTTGTGTCTGCTATCAGTGGAACATCCTTCCCAAGCTTTAACCTCCTCCCGGGTCTGAGATCACTGCAGCGTGTCCAGCCCCAAACCTTAACAAGGTAATTCAACAAGTAATTTGTATTTCTAACACCTGGGGATCCCTTAGGGCTTGTTAGTGGCTCTCTGTTTTACCAATTAGATCTCTCCTCTTGTTGATTAAGCTTGAAAGTATGCAAAGATCAAATGTTACAGAACATTCTTTCTTAAGGAAATTTTACATATTCCACATTTTGCAACAAGACCATGGCACTAGTGTAAAACTGACCTCATTTCAGTTCAAACTCCCTCCTGAAGGGACAGGACTCAAGGAAAAACTGAGTCAGGGGAGGTTTAGGTTGGAGATCAGGAAAATGTTCTTCACCAATAACGTGGCTGGGCACTGGAACAGCCCCCCAGGGCAGTGGTCATCTCATTTTTAGAATGCAAATTCAGTAGTGTTTGCTGAGTGTAAAAACAAAGGTTTGAATTGATTGGTAACAAATTAAAGATTAAAAAAAAAAGGAAAAAAAAAGGAGTGGGATGCAGAGTTCAGGAAGGAAACATGAAAGTCTGATTTTTCTTGTCTGGATTACAATCCCTGTTCTCAGCTGTACTTGTATTTTTTTCCCATATACCTTAATTTTCCCTTTCACCCTCCTACCTCTCAAAGCTAACAAAGACTTTGAAGTATGGTACTAATTAAACAGATTAGGCTTGCTTAGTTACAGACAGATCTAGAGGGACATGAAACACCTAAATTTGGAAACTGGCTTTAGATAAGACCAGAATGCCAGGTTTGAAAAAGGGTCTAAGAGCTGCTAAATCAGACTCCTTCACAAATTTTGTCCTGTACTTTTAAAAATCCCATACCCATTCAGACTTCTACAGGTATGAGGAGATACCACCAATGAGAAGATACCAATTTTGCAAACACTGCTTAGTGCTTCTCATGGAATTTTTTTCCCCTCCATAGCAATTCAGTACCATTCAATGAATCAGAATTAGTGCAAAATGCTGGCGAAGAGCTGCATTCCCTTGGTGCACAGAGGAAACCTGGCAGAGCCAGATGCTTCTGCCTTATATCCCCTAAGTAGGATCTGATCCCTCAAAAGAAACAGAAGTGATGCAGAATGATAAAAGTTTCCCTCTGTCATGAATAGTATAGAATAATTCGTGCAGAAAAAATTAAAAACTGCAGCATTCTTGTAACCGAAGGCCAGTGACAGTGAAAAAGCAATTTGCATAAAGTAGTAAAAAGAGAAGGGTTCAAATGAGCAAGATAAAGCTGTCTCCAAAGATGTTTATTCCAAAGGATCTTCTCATCTGGCAAAAATCACAGCAATGTGCCTCCAATATACAAAAACCGTGTGCATTTGATATGCATAAGATAATATTCATCGCCAAGATATTTATACCCCAACAGAATTCCAGTAACAAGATGATGCAAGATAGAGATGCAATCCCAATCTGGGAGACCAAATCGGCAATAAGGAAGAAGAACTACATGAATATGCTAAAAGATAACATCAACTCCTGCACCCTGCAAAGCCCAGGGAAAGTATAAGAAGGAACCCCAAGAAAGCAGCATTTTGTGAACCATGGGGTTTTGGAGAGAGAGATTTCACAAGTGGTTCACCCAGTGCCGATCGCCTGGCTCCACACTGTCTTGGCTTATGGCTTTTGCAATTTTATTTTGATTATGAAATAAATTCCTCTTAATTATTAAATTGGCTGATTCATTTATAACACCTCTACTCATGCAGTTAGGAGCAGAAACAGATTTTAACGGGCTCTGCTCTGTCAGCAGCACCCGGGCTGATAGCAGCAGAGGCAGAAACAGCAGCTTCTTTGTGTTTTGCTGCAATTCCCCTCTCCCCCCTCCCGCCCCCGAGGGGCAAGGGGTCACTGATTGCATAGTCCTTGCTCCATTGCACACCCTCGGCTATTGTTGGGTCCCCTCAGAGAGCACAGGCTGAATGTGCTGCACAGCCTTGTAGCCGAGCCTTCTTTTTCATTGTTGTGTGAATTAAGATTCTCAATAAATGTAAAGCACCTGTTGGTTCGGGGCGCTGTCTGTGACATGCTGAGTGTATGGAATCTGCAGCAGAAATGTGCAACTTGCACTGGTACCTCTTGAAATATGAGCATCTTTGTTACCATCTCCTAATCCTTCTAAAGGGATTTGCATGGTACAGGAAGATTTACAATGTAATGGATTACTATTTCATAATCTGGGCCAAGGGGAAGAAACTTCAAATATTTGCTGGGGGTTTTTTTTTACTGCATTTCAAACTTTTTTTTCCAGTTCTGGAAACACAACGCTGGGGAGACTGTTGGAGGGTGTTCACACACAAAATATTAACATACCACTTGTGGGCTTTGGATTTCCAAGCATGTGTAACTTTATTCCCTACCTGCGTCACTTATTTTGTGGCCCCTGTGATTGTCATAATTCAAAAGCAAAGAAATATGTTAATGAAAATTATGTAGGGAAAAAAAGGTATTTTTAACAAACTCTTAATAAATGGCTATCCCTTTACCCTCTGTAAAATACATTAGAAAAAAAAGAGATAGCAGAGTTTTAAAAGTTCATATTAACAAACCAAATTACTTCTTAGTTGTGTATTCAGAGTTGTATTTATTAAATTTTAACCACCAACAGAGCAGGCAACAGCACACAGCCATGAAACTCAAAACTTTGAAGACAATTTTTCGAAAGCATTTTCTATCTAGAAAGTTCAAACTGTCCAAAATTTTATTTTAGACTCCTTGGATACTGCTACATGTAAATGCTGAGAATGACATTCCCAAAATCAACTACACTTATATTCAGTCCTCCCACCCCAGTTTGTTGCATTTTTATTGATTTAGTGGCAGAAACTCTCCACAGCCAGCAGTCTAAAAATGGATAGTGGCCTTTTTGCTGACCCTTTGAGATGTGTGGAGATGAACAGGTTCTCACAGAGCTGTCACTTCCCCACATCACACAGCAAAGGAAAGCACAGCTCCAGAGGTGCAACAAGTGCAGAAACCTCACCTTCTGCAGAATGGCATCC